>JAMLFT010002279.1:0-26315 GCA_026544285.1 Pachyrhizus erosus | reverse complement strand
TGAATATTTTAAAAAAATTATTTTTAAAATAAAAATAAAATGATAATTAGAAAATATAAATAATTTTTAAATATTCGTAAAATATTTTCGTTAGAATATTCTTAAAAATACTGTGATTGAATACAATTATTCTAACGTCGAAAGAGAAAGAATGATCTAACCGATATAATTAATAATTAAATTTTTAATATTTTAAATCACGAGACAAAACGCGCCGTTTAGTTACTTCAGAGTTTAACCTACGCCCCTGTCCGCTTCGGCGCAGGTCACAGTCCGCACTCACTCCTCCGTTTGCCGCCGCATCCATGGGGGAGCCCGCCGCAATTCCAAACCTCCAACAGAAAGTCAGCCACGAAGCCAAACTAAAAGAACTGCTCCACCGAATCACTTCGCTCGAGATAAAGCTATGCTCCGACGCCACCAAAGAGTTCGCAAAGCTTCTCAAGTCCGAAACCGGCGGCGACCTCCTCCGCGAGTACGTGCGGGGGTCTCCGAAGTGCTCGGAGCTTCTCGAGGCGTGGAAGCTTCGCGAAGGTAAGCAAGGCATGAGCTACGTGTTCGACTTAATCTCCGCCATTCTCAACCACAGTGAAGGTAAGTATAACCCCAGCGACGCGGAAAGCCTCAGTGTAAGCAAAAATTTGGATAAATTCGCGCGGTTACTGATTTCGGAACGCTTGAACGACATTCACAAGGAGGTTAATAGCAAGGAGTGGCGGCGACAGAAGGCGGCGCTGTTACTCGCGGAGTCGATTGTGCGGCGCGGCGCGAACTTGGCGTCGGACGTGGCGAAGAGCTTCGATTTCAAGCTCGCCGAGTTCGGCAGGATTGCGTCGGAGCATCGGAGAAGGATGCCGGAGGCGAGGATAGGACTGTTGAGGAAGTCGTTTGTTGGATTCGCAATGTCGTTTTTGGAGGTTGGGAAGCCGTGGATGTTGCGGTGGGTTTTGCAGCAGAGAGAGATGTATTCTGGTGTTTTGAGAGGGTTAGGGAAGGATGATGATGAGACTGTGGTGTTTGTGTTAACGGTGTTGAGAGATAGGGTTCTTGTAGTTGAATCTTTGGTGCCGCCGGGGCTTCGGAGTGTGTTGTTTGGGAGTGCTACGTTGGAGCAGTTGGTTGAGGTTTGTGGAAGGGAAGATGGTGGTGATGCTGCTGAGGTGGCGTTTGGGGTGCTTGTTAGGGTTTGTACTGATCCGTGTAATGGTTTGATGCCCGACTCGAAAATGCGGTTGAAGGGTAATCCGAAGAGGATCTTGGGGCTCATGAAGAAGCTGCGGTCGACGGAAGTTCAGTATCATAGGGACTTGCTTTTGGCTATTGTTAAGGCAAAAGCTTCTTTTGGGCTGTCGTACTTGAAGGAGTTTCCTTACAACATTGAGAATTTCAAGTCTTCTTCATGGTTAGACTTGTTTATGTGGAGTTTTTTTTGTTGTTGTGGTATTAATTATGTTTATGTGCTTGAGCATGAGCAACGTTACCACTTACCATGTTAGGAATACAATGTTTGACACTCATTTCTATACTCTCCCTTAGTATCAGTTGACACCTGAAAAGTCTTAGGCCAATCCTATACTATAGGAAGAGGAATTATTACATGGTCTGGACCAGTTTAATCTCAATCAATCTTCACATAATATGTAATTGACTGTTATTAATTCTTTTTTAAAAAAAAATTAAAATAGTCGATTATGTATTATGTAGAGATTGGTTGGGAGTATGGACATGTGGTGGTTTGGGACTTTCTAATGATTTCTCCGATAGTAGAGGGGCTAGCTTGAGATTTGCCCAATAATAGCGACTGTATTATAAAGAGTGAGTCAGAAGACGGTGTTGCTAGCAATTCTTTGATATGTATGCTTTTTTTTGTGATTCATTCCCCGTTTTTCAGATGGTGACTGATGTATTTGCAGGATTTCTGCAATATCTGTGGCAGCTCAGTTGGTTTCGTTGGTGGGTAATGGAATTTCCAATGAATTTGTCGATTTTCAATCAAATAGTCCGCGCCTATTTGACAATATGGATTTGCACAGTATTGTGAAGTGCTTGTTTCCTCGTCCGTTCAGCAGGTCATTGTTTAATAAGGGATTGCCTCACATTGAACTTTATGTGAAACATGGTACTCTAAGGATTCTTCTGGAGTTACTGAAATTGCTGGATTCTATTTATGGTGGTTTGAATCGTAATTCTAGTCCCAGCAATCCATTCATGCAACATACAATGTCTATCAAGGACGAAATCCAGAATTATGTTCAAGCTTTTCTTCCTGATCTGCAGGTTTTATTAAATCTATTTTCCTCTTTAGATGCCAATTCTGAAGCCTGTAACTCAAGTTTAAAGAGAAATGCATGCTATCATGAACATAACAGCAGTAGTAGGAAGAAGTTAAAACTGGACACTTCGGAGAGTGGTGATGTGGATGTAGTGGTTGCTGGGATAAGTTTTACACCAGATATTGATTTGATTGGCAATAGTGGAACAGTTGACAGTGGACTAAGAGCAGATGCTTTGGATGATGAAGAGGATTTCATAACTAGCATAGGGGAAATTTGGGGTGTGGACCTTCGTTCTTTGGAAATTAGCACATTGGAAGACATGGAATCATACTTACTGTCTAAACTGCTTGATGCTCTCAGATATTACCGTGTATGTTCATTTTTTTATAATCTTAATTTTATTGAAGCCATTGGGTGTCACTAATACAGTTAAATAATAGAAAAATATCTTGTGATCAAACCATAATAAAAAGAAAAAGTTAAATGCTTCCACTGAATTATTTTATTACTTAGTTCCTTTAGACAATTTTCTGTTTGCTTAGCATTTTGGTATTTTTGTTATGTTCAGAATACTATGTTTTGGATTTACTAATAAGGATATTTTAAGCAAAGGTTTTGGTGATGGTTTTATCTCAATTTTCTTTGATGATTATAGAGGAGTTGTTTATTTCAAGAACTTCATACAAATTTGCCTCTGTGCACTGGAACTCAATTGCTTCATTTGCTTATGATCTATCACATTCAATGATTTAGAGACAAACTAGTTTTGGTCTTTCACCTACCAATTTAAGCTTTTAAGATGTAATAATTCATGGCAAACGCATCACTCTTCTCCTTTATTCTAGGAGCAATGATATCTTATAACAGTGTATTGTTGAGTGTTGTGGCATTTTAGGGTACTCTTGGACGCCTGTTATTCGTTTTACTAGATCTAAACTCCTAAATTAAAGTAGAGTTCTTCTGATTGTCCATAAGTAAAGGTTAGTTTTAGTCTTCCCTAATTTTTTTGGCTCCTTAAATACTGATAGTCATGATGGTTACAAAAATCTGCTCTGCTGATTGATCTGTTACTCATTAGTTTGTTGATTTTGTGGACCGCACTTTACCTCTCTCACTTTATCCATCAGAACTGTAAATTCCTAGTTGGTGTCTAGCATCAACTTGTGCCTCCTCTTATCCATTTTTTGCTGAATGATCCTCTGATTAAACCAGTTTAAGTTGTATTCTCTGAAGACCTAATAAATTATTACTATCTAGGGTAGTTGGCATGCCTTAATCATTATCATATTTTCTTTTAAAAAAAACAGTAAATGCATTTTGTTTTTAAAAAATAAAAGTTTCCTATGATGGTTTTGTTCTCATAAATGCCATTTTATATTCTAGTCTGTTGCTCACTGTATTATAACCTTTCTTGGTGCATCATTTGTTTAAATTGACTTGCTTATTTGAACTCTTAGCTTTTTTTATTATACATAATTCATCTTTGTGGTGTTTGGCAATGATTAATTTGATTAATACAGAATTAGCATGACAGTTGTAAACTTACTGTTTAAACTAGGTATGAGTTGGAATTTAGTTTTTCACTTTTTCCTTGTTGACTTGAGGACAAAATGTCTGAAGTTATATTTTTGGGATTGAGTTTACTCTACAACTATAATTCTTGAGTCATTTTAAAAGTAGCAGAATAGTTAAATGTGATTTGAGTTTAATTTAAAATCTCATCTGTTGTGTGAAATGTACATGCATTTAAGGATGTCTCCCTAACTAATGGGTCAGCATCTTGCTAAACTATCCCAATGAAGGAAAGGAAGTCTGGTGTAATTGTTACTTTATTTTTATAGAAATTTATATTTTTCTCAAATAATTCAAATATATATAATGTTATCTTATATTCCTTTTCTGTTTTTCTTGTGCAGCGCGCTCTGCCTTTCGCTTTGGATAGTTCTTTTGAAACTTTCAAGGGTCTTCTCAAAAGCCCGTTGGAACTAACAAGTCATCTGCAGGTCTCAGTGTTGTCTTTGCTTGTAGAATTCATTGAATGGTGTCCTGACGATGAAATTCCTATAAGAACTCCACCCATGCTGTACAAATACCTACAACCATTCATTAAATTGTTAATGTTTTCACCATACAATGAAACAAGGGATCTGGCATACAAGCTGGCCTTGGCAGCTATGTTCAGTACTGGTGCTTTTGATGGGAATCTTCATGAGATAGAAGTATGGTTTTTATTTTTACCAGGTTATCATGGAAAGGAACCCCCTGTCAAAATCTTGGAGGTTGATGTATTACAGAGTTTGACTCAATTTGTCATATCATTCTTGTGTGATGCCATTTCTACACTTGGGAATAATTTAATTAAATATTGGGATATTCTTAAGAGTCATGCTCATTGTTTGGAAGGTGGTGAAGGTAGTATATTCTTATATTTTAATTCTTTGTATACAGTTAACTCTAAAATCAGTTATATCATATGCCGCTTCTTTTCCTTTTTGTTCTACTGCATAAGTTTTTGATCTGGCTCTATAAATTCATTTGATCAGTATCTTTCTGTAGAACTAAGAAAAATGCATAATTCATAAGCTCATTTTCTATGGTCATAATACCCAGTAGGGTTACTTTGGAAATGTTTCTATTTGGTACTGCCAAAATTGTTAGTTTGTTTTGGCTTGTTGCCTTGTTATTGCTAATTTAGTGGTTTTCCTTGCAGATTTATCACCTCATGTTAGCCCTTTTATCATATGTGTGCTAGAGAAGTGCCTAAAGGTGATCCGGCCTAAATCGGGATCCTGTTCGTTGCCTAAAAAATCAATGGTTTTATTATACACTTGCAATACAGTCAAGTATCTCTTGCAAACACAGGTATATAATACATCATTGGACATTTTGCTTAATTTTGTTTACAGTTTGTGCGCATCTAATGATAGATCTATGTTTCTGACAGGTCAATGCTGAATTGTTATCTGCTTTAGTTCATGCAGACTTGACAGAGAGACTTGGTGGCAGTTATGAATGTGATGAAGTCTTTCCTGAGTGGAAGCCGCTGAAGGATTTATTGGACTTTCTGGAGAGCATATTACACCAACAGAATTATTGCATCTTCTCTAAAAATGAAGAATCTGCCCTTCCTGATAGTTCTTTGGGAAGTGCACTTAGTAGTGTAAATAGATTGTTGAATAGTGGGTCTGATCATGAGATTGCTGAAACAACTGTAGCTTTTATATCCTCCATTATATTGGAAGGTAGCGATAAAATATTGACAAATCTGCCATCACATGTGGTCATTCCATGTGACTTAGTTGGAGTTCCTTTTTCTCTCTTATTATCGGTACTTTTCCTTGATTATAGTGTTCTTCACCATGCTTCTAAGTTGTGGCCGGTAATGTTTTATGCTGGCTTGGATATGGCCATATCAGATCTTGGTATTGATAGCCAAAATGCAGTGCCTGTTGGGACCTCTGATCTTACATTGCATCCAGATTCTCTAACTTGTAGCCAACTTTTAGATGCTTCTGAAGCTGATGCTGTTACATTTAGTATCTTTCTAAAACAGGCACCTTTCCATGTGATATTTCCTGCAATGATGTGTATGGATGGTCCTTACATATCAAAACTATCTAAAATAGAAGAGTTTTTACTACATAAATTATCTGAGTCAAATGATTCCTGGCTTCTTTCCTATCTGCAACTCATTCTGTTCTGGACTCATCGGATTCAGTTATGTTACGAAGTTAACCCCATAGCTGAAATTGAACAACTTCTGAATCTGTGTGTTATTCTTGTAGGGAACTTGTTAGCTCAATTATTGGGTCCAGAAAGTCGTTCTGCCTGGTCTATAAACAATGACTTTTATTCATCAAGGCATAACATTCAAGAAGTGATTAAAACCATTTTTTGCCATCCTTGTGTTTTGACCTCATTATCCTTTTCTTTGGTAAGTTGTCAGAACCTTGCAAATGGAGATGTAGATATGCCTAATGTAGTATCCAAGGGGTTTCACAAATTTGGTAATCCAATTTTAAAGATATTAACTATGACTCTAGAGTACATGTGGTCTTCATTTGGTGCCCAACTTTGTGCATCAACAGCTGAAGATGTTGCTAATAAATTTGTGAAGGCTTTTAAAGGCCTTCAACAAAAACTATTTCTGGATTTCAAAGACAGATTTGAGCTGTGCATTCATACTAAAGATGTGATGCCTCTTCTTCCAATATTTTATGCTTTACATACTTTGCACCGGTTTTTATCCCCTTTTCAGCTCCTTGAATTAGTTTATTGGATGTTCAGTAGAGATGAGGTGAGTGATCTGCCAATTAAGAAATCCTCATTATTTGTTGGATGTTCCTTAGCTGCTGATGCTTTCAGTGCTTTATCCGTTTATTTTCAGCAGTCAACTGAAAACAGGGCACCATATGATTTGTTTTGGGAGATGGGTAAAAAGAATATGAAAGCTGATATTTTTGAGCAGATTTACAGCAAGGTAGTTGACTTCTCTCTATGTTTTGATATTGACAGTGCAGATAGATGCTTGCTTGAAGCTGTCAATTTGTTGTATAAGCAGAAACATATGGAACAAGAAACTTTTCATCCTTTGCTGTCGGTCATGTGGAAAATTATAATGGTTACTCCATTGAAATTCCTTTCCCATTGCATTTACAAGACGAATGCTAAGAAAGCTACATTTTTACATATTCTTATTGAATTGGGTTCCCCACATTCATTGATCTTTGGCCATTTATTTTTGGGTACAGTGAAAAAAAGTTTACATCATGATATTGGTGTGATGGGACATACCTTTGATCCCACTCTTTCAGAAGATCAGTTTTTGCTCCTTCTACCGGCCTCTTTGTCATACTTGAGCTTAATTTCTAAGAGACTTGGAGAGCAGAGTCACAAAGGTTTTGAACATATACCTTGCTTTTATTCAAAAATTCTCTTAAAAGGTTTCAGTCAGTGGAAGAGCTTTTCCTCAAAAGATATATTTGAGGAACAATATGGGGAATTCTTTCCATTATCTGTTCAAGAACTTCTCTGTCTTATTGATCATAGTCTTCTTGGGAAATCAATTTATATGTTGAAGTATCACTTTGCTCTAAATGGGGATTCAATGAAACTGAAAAAGCGATTAAATCTATTCAAATCCATTTGCCCAAAATTTGCTTCACATGATGACCTGATGGATTGTGATAGTCAAGTTATTGATAGTTATTCTCCACATCAGTCTTTGAACATTATCAATCGTGTTGTTGCAAAGATATCACTTTGTAAAGTACTATTGTTTCATGAAGAAGCAGGTGGGGATTTGAAAGATGTTACTCTGAAAATGCAAAGCAAATTGGGAAGATCCAGGATACATTTCATTAATATTTTGGTGGACATTTGGCAATTCATTGTTAAGAAATTTTTGTTAGCCTCTGATCTATCTAGAACTGCAAAAGGCACAAACATTTCATTGTTATATAATCACTTGGAAGGTTTTTTGTTGAAGAATATTCTTGAATTGGCTGGAGAAATGCAAAATGATCTTATTCAATTGCAATCCATTTCCTTCCTTGAGCAATTAATCAGATCTGCCCTTCTCTATAGGTTTGGTGATTTTACAACAATGAAAACTCTCCGGGTTATATTATCACAGCTTAATGAGGGAAGGTTATCATATGATTTATATCTTCAGTTGTTGCTTGCTCATTCTCAGTTTGCCCCCACTCTCCATTCAGTTCGCAAACAAGCAGGTTCCTTTTTGAAGCCTGTATCCAGCATTTTGAAATGTCTTGTGATTCCTTCTCTTGATCATTGTGAAAATGATGTGAAACACAGAGGGCTAACAACTGAGCTCTCTAGCGGACCATTGGAAATTGTTAAAATGCTTTGGATACTCTTACGGACAAAGGCTTGTCAAATTGATTCAGATAATGGGAGTGATATTGACATAAATTTAAAAGAATTGCATGCACTGCTTCATCATTCTTATGGAGCAACAGTCAACTGGATTGATTTGGCTATATACAATCTGATGCAACAAATTGAGTCTATGAGTGGCCTGTGGTCTAAGAATGTCAAGTTAGATTCAGAAACAATTGAAGAATGGTACAGAAGCCAGCATAGAGACAACTTTCCGATTGACCCTGACATATGTGTGTCAACAGTTCTCTATTTTCCCTATGATAGAACTATCTCTGATGAGCTACCATCTGCAAACAATATTGAACCAGATACTGTCAGGAAAAAGGTTCAAGCACATTTTTAAGCTACCTTTCTGTATCTGTTTCCTGTCTGTAGTTTTGTACCTGTTCTAAACTTTTAGTTTATTTGTCATTATGTTAACTACTTTCATAAAATCCTTTACAGGTACTTTATTCTCACGTTGAAGATAGAGGACGTTATGATCCCGTATTTATATTGCGATTTTCAATTCTTAGTCTCTCAAAGGTTTATGTAGAGCCTGTGGAGTTTGCTGGTTCAGGGTTGCTTGCAATTGCATTTGTTAGCATGTCTTCCCCAGACCAAGAGATAAGAAGATTAGCTTATGGCACTCTTGATAAATTTAAGAATGCATTAGAGGTTGGTAACAGGTTTATCAGTTTATGCTTATTTTGTTATCTATAAAATTTCATTATGGCAACGCCAGATTTCTTTTTTCCATACTCTTGAAAATTGAATTAATAATTTATGCATTTGTTATATTGTTCATATGCTTTTTTGCTCCCATGTGGAGAACTACTTTTTTATGGAATAATCTGATTTGGGTTTGTGAAAATGGGTATGTTGATTGTTCATTTTCCCTGGGGCAGTTTGTCATGCTTTATTTCAGATGTTTTGGCAAGAACAAGGACGCCAAATATTTGTCTGTGTTTTTGTGAGTTCTTTTATGTACTCCTGTATTTTGTATGTTGGCTGTTTATTTTCCATGGGGCAGTTTCTCGTGATTCATTTCAAATGTTTTGGCAAGAAAAAGAATGCCAAATATTTGTCAATATGTTTTTTGTTAATCTTTTAGTGTATTACTGTATTTGGTTAATTGGTTTGATAAAAATGTCTGTATTTTTATGGGTGTTTTATTTCTCTTACATCTGCTTTCGGATTGGGTCATGTTTATGGTGTCTCTTTGTTGTTTTGTTTATGTTATAGTGGGAAAAGTTTTATTATTGACACGGAAAGAGATTAGACAACTTAGCTGTTTCTTTTTATTTGTCCAAAAAATGCCTGTTGGGAAATTTCGGGTAGAGGATCTTATGAGACTGTACACTCGTGGAAGCCTCTAAAACATTGCCTAGAAGTCCAAACCTTTGGCAAGCCTGGGCTAAAATGAATTTTTGTTGTATTATTGGGCTTGGGCTTTTTCCAAGGGCTGATTTGTAGGAAACAGTGCTCTCTGAATGAGGCATTATTAGAGAATACAAAATGTATTGGATAGGCTTCTATGGAATTCAAGTATTATATCATGTTCATGACAACCTTTCTGTTTTTGTATATATGCAAATATTCCTTGTTAAAAAATTATGGTTGATTAACAATCAAAATGTCTTGCAGAAGTATCAGAAGAGGAAGGATGTAATGGGACTGCGGCTTCTATTAAATTGTGTTCAAAATAGTATAGAAGAGCCATGGCAAAGAATCCCATCAGTTATTGCTTTATTTGCTGCAGAGGCATCTTGTGTATTGTTAGATCTGGCACATGATCATTATGCAGCTATAAGTACCTTTTTGATACACTCTTCTAAGTTGAATATGAGGGTATATATATATGGCCTTGAAATTTCTTTCACAATTTGTTGAGTTTTTTTTTTTTTTCTTAATGGAACTTTTTTCTATTTATTGAAAAATAATTTAGTTTTGTGTATCATTTGCTTCAATTTTGTAGGTTATACCTATGTTTGATAGCTTTTTTTGGAGTACCTCTGTCAATTTCAAAGCAGAGAGGTCATGGATGCTTCGGCTAGTATATGCAGGGCTGAACTCAGATGAGGATGCCATGATATATATCAGGAACTCTATCCTTGAGAATCTAATGAGCTTTTACGTCTCTCCTCTTTCAGATTTTGAGTCAAAGAACTTGATTATTGAGGTAACACATAAAATTTGGTGTTTTATTTTGTTCCTGTCTGTCTGTCATAGTACTTTAATTCGTAGTGTTGGAGTGGTATAAGCATATCTCATTTTATGGTATGCATTGTATGCATTACTGAAAATTGCCTAAACTGTGTTTCTACCCAACTTCATGTATTCATCTTTAAACTTGGTTCTCATATTGTGAATTGAATCACAAACAGGAACCTTCCTGATAGTTATGCGATGGAAAGAGAAAAATTTATTATTATTGTTGTTATTATTATTTTATCAATTTTTTGGCTTGTAAATGAGTTTGCCTATGCATGATGGGTAATTGACATATTATTATTTTATCAACACTAAATATCTTTATTATTTAGGGTGCTGTGAAGTTACTTTTAGTCCAATTAAATGTCTGCTTATTTCATAAGTTGGCTGCTAGATTAATTGAAACTTTGTAGCTAGAATTGCATAGTTAAATGTGTTTCTATTGTGTTGTTGAACTTGGACCTGATGTTACACTTTGAAACAATCAGGGGTTAGAGCATAAGAACTATTATTAATAATTTCTGTTATTGGCTTGAATGTTTCATAGCTGTGATGAGATCCATGTCAAGGAGTTTCTGATTGTAGCTTGAATAAATGGATCTAACAGCTGCTTCTCCTTTTAGAAATGGGCATTCATGGCGTTGAATCGTGCTTGTACTTGTTGAACAATGCTTAATTAAGTTGTTTACCCGAAAACACCTATTGTAGATATTTTGCAATATGATGAAATATGCTTTTTTCCTATGTGTGACTACTCCCTTTTCCTCTACCAATATAATGTTGGTATCTTATTTACTCTGCAGGTGATAAAGAAATCTGTTAAATTGCGTAAGATTACCCGTCATCTAGTGAAGCACTGTTCTTTATTTTCATGGTTTTCGTCTCTCATCTCAGTTGCCAGACAGAGGCTTAATGGAAATGAAAATAAAGTTTTCTCGAAGCATGTGCTGGTAGCATTAAATGTAAGTGGTGGATTCTCAATTCAGTTTGTAGTTCCTGTTGGATGCAAGAAGGTCCTCCTCCCCTCTTGCAATGCAACATTTATTATGTTTCTCTAATTCTATCTGTTAATTTCCCTTTCTGATGTGTTGGGGGTTTTCTAAAATTATGACTTGTCAGCCTGTGTAGTTTTTTATCAAGGTTATTCATTGATCATACTGCTGAAGAGGGTAAAAGAGAAGCAGTTTGATACCTTGATAATGATGGAGTTATTAACACACCCTTTGACCCTCTAGCTGTGTTGTTAAGATTGCGATCTACCATGTAGCATTGCATGATTGTATGAGTCAAGCTTCCCTAGTGAGCTGGATTGTACTCAAGATTGCAGTGGATCATGATTTACCATGCTCAATTGTGGAATCATCAATCCTAGTGAGGCAGAGAAAATCCCATTTTTTCTCCTTTGTAAGCAAGTTCCCTTTAAATCGTGTGTGACTGGACCTCTCCCACGCAGCAGCTGGAGCTCCAAACATTTCTGTTTTCACTTTTTCTGGGCATAACATATAATATATAATAAACTAAATAATAATGAGCTAAAAAATGCATAATATATGATATAATGAGTTAAAGAATAATATCAATAAAAAATATGTATTATATACATGGTTGGGGAACGTAGGAGTTTCATCCTCCTCCCGATCATAGGTAGAATCTCAATTTTAACAACCTTGCCTCTAGAGTTAAACCAAACCATTAGATCTCACAGCAATTCACATAACATATAGCAATTTTTAATTAACAATGCACACACCAAAAGAAAGATACTGTAGAATGGAGATTAGGAGTCTCAACAGATATACCTCAGATCCCAGAGCTGTAGGTCCCAATCCTGAGGCTGTTGCTCTCAATGTCTGAATCTCCTCTATCCCAAATATTCCTTTTCCAATCGTAGTTTCAACTGCAAAAGAATCTGCACTTTGCATAATTGCCTCGTCTGCCTTTTGACTGCCATGTGTCCCTGTCCCTGTTCTCTTTCCGCTGTAAGCTATCCAAATCCTTGGGCCTATATTGTGTTGAGCGAAAAGCTGATTCCTCTGGTTTTGGGCCCTATCAAATAATTAAAATTTTTCAAAAAGGAGGAACATAAAATCATATAATAATAACTTGTGTTCTGTGCATGTTAAATTGTATTTGTGAGCTAAAACTGATCACCTAAACTCCCTCCTAATTTCCTTGGCACGCTGGATCATTTAGCACTTATCTGAAGGGTTACCTGTTATTGTCTACCTATGAGCTTGGATTAGCTTCAACAACATAAAGTTTATCACCTAAAACTGTTAGTCAAAGTTGTCTTTTTTATTCCTTTGACCAGAATTACATCTTTACTGATTTGCTAATTACATTTTAATGTAATGTTTATTAAATTTTGCACCCCTGTTTATGCTTGAAAAACAATGATGTCCATATTTATTTATTAATTTATTTGTTAACTTCCAGTTTTCTTTTTCCTTTACACTGAGTACCCCTATTATTATTAAGGTTGTCAATGATGTTATTTCATCTGGAACCATCTCCAAGTGGTTGCAAAATCATGGCCTCGAGCAGCTCATGGATCTTTCATCCAATCTATTTAATTTCTTATTCCATGATGCAACATTGGCAAATGAAACTGTAGTACTAGGTGATTCTTTTCTACAAATGATGGCATCAGTGTTGAAATTATCTCAAAAAAGGAAAATATACCAGCCACATTTTACCCTATCAATTGAGGGCTTGTATCAGATGTACCAGGCTGGCAGTGTGTGTAATCAAGGCACAAAAAGCATTAAACCGGAGCTTGCTCTTGAAGCCATACTTATGAATGCACCTCCTGTTTCAATTTTTTTGATGGTACTTTCTTTGACCCCCTCATTTATTACTTTTTTTTATTACTAGAACTTGATCACCGATCCTCTATTGTATTTTAATAAATTGTTTGTTCAAAGGCATATAATAAATCTTCGATTGTTTATATTTTTATTAGACTTTAGCTACACCTATGTAATTGATTTTCATAGCGTACTGGTTATATATTGTGAACTGACTATGATACCTGAAGATAAAAATAGGTTTACTAGTTTTTTTGGTCCCTAAATGATTTCAGATTTCTGTTGCTAGACCCTAATCTAAATTTTGATCGGTCAATGTCCTTGAACGTTTTTTTTTTCCTGCTATTAAGTAACAATGTTAACTAGTAACATAATAGTGACATTGTCAGTCTAGTGACATGTCATGTTGTCAAGAAGTTTAATGGAGTGGTTGTATGTAAGTTTTTTTTAGACAAACTAAGTTTTTAATCTAGTCTGTTTAGAACAGATGTCAAACTAGTTAATTAGAGATTAAAAACACTAAAAAAAATTACACGTGACTCTTTCGTCAGACTTTTTAATGATATGACAAGTTATTAAACTACGTCAAACTTCTTAATGATACGACACTTCATTGAATTGCTAACATTATTATGTCATCCATTAGTGTTATTACTTGACAACAAAGATAGAAAATTGGTAATGGAAAATAAGTTAAGGGACTTTGACCAGTCAAAATTTAGATTAGGGATTAAAAACAAAAATTTGAAAAAGTTTAGTGACCAAAAAGATAAATAAGCCCATGAAAAAAAAAATGAAATTAACTGTTCATGCTTCGTAGTGTTTAAAGTTGTACAAATGTTATATGTTAGGTTTGATTACACCTGCACTGTATATAATAAATTATTTTACTCTATCATGCTCTTTGAAAGAGTTAATTTTGATAATATTTTTGACATTTTTAATTGATGTGGGTTTTAGACCTGGCTTGTTTATTATGGTTTTTCTCACTGCAATATTAAATGTTTATTGCTTGGAGAGATCGTATACATTAGGCTAAAGCTCTAATTTTGATTAAGGCATTAAGTGAATACTTCCTGTATATTTTGACCAATTTGCTTATAATTATGGATCTAGGCAAATGAGTGGTTGGATCCTATCATGTAATGACTAAACTTACAAATGCTTGTACGTGTTAATTATATTGACTATTTTGTTGAGTGGGCATGAATAACCACCACATTTGTATGTATACAGAATCAGGAAAGGCTTCAAAGCTTTCTTACCTGGGCAACTACAACTGCTTTACAGTCTGAGTCTTTACAAAGGCTGGGGTCCAATGAGTCTCAGTTCTTTAGAAATAATTTAGGGGGAGAGTTTCGAGAGAACTCAGTAGTTTCAACATTTCTACGTTGGTTAACAGCATCGGTAATCATTGGGAAGCTCCATAAAAAATCTTATAATAGGGATTCTGGATTTGCTGACACCCACAACTTTGAATCCTTGCATTCTTTACTAGTGCATGTTGAAAATACCTCTGGCCAAAGACATGATATTGATACTGGTGGCGAGGAGGTACTAGCTTCAACAATTTTTCATCTCCAACTGCGTCTTGGTGTCAATCATGAAGTGCTACCATCAGTTGTATGTGCTCTCTGTCTCCTTATTTTTGGTGACTCTAATTTTGCAGGTATGCTACTTTATACATTATAACGATTGGTCATAATTGACATTTTAGTTAGATGTTTGTATCGACAGCCTGGCTTTTGGCCAGATATTTACGCTTTTTGTTTCATTCTGTAGTTAGCAGAACTGATATATTGCAAGACTATGACACTTTAATATCATCACATAGTTCAAGGGTACGGTGTCCTCCTGAAGTTAATCCAACTTGGAGATGGTAAGTTTTCTGGGTCTTCTAATTTCTTATCATTTTTTTATCTTTATGTGGTCTGTAGTCATGATGTTGAATAAGGAAACCGTAATTTTTTTAGCTAAATTTTATAATTCTTGGTCACATCTAATTATTTTTCAAGACTAAGCGGGAGCATCATAAGGGTCAGGTTCAAAGCACTTTAGTAATTGAGTTTTGATTATCAATGTTTCATCCGAGTGAAATTGGGCATTGTCGATTCAATAAAAAATTTACCGGCTTTTTGCGTAGGTGAACATTAATGAATTAGAATGTATAGTTTACTGCTTTCACAAACGAAGTTTAATTGGATTCTTAGTATTTACCTATACTTCAAAAATAATCATATTGGACCTGTTTGTTGTTTAGGTCGTTTTTTCAGCCATGGAAGGATGATTCTTTGGAGCTCACTGACTCACAGAAGATGGAGGAATATCATGCTTGCTTAACTTTGTTAGTGATTATCTCTAATGTTCTTGGTGGAAAGAAATTAGAGTCGGCTAGTTTATCCCCTTTAGATTTTGAGAGATCTGGCTTATTCCAATGTGAAAGAAGTTTACTTAGTAACTGAGAGTTCATACAAAGAGTAATTCGCTTATTTTTGGTACGTTAGCAAGTGTACAGCTATTGTCAAAGTGTCGATATATTTGAAAATGCAAATTTTGCCAATGGAAACAGGCCATCTTTTATGCATTTGATGGCAATATACAAGTTATATTAAAATTTTGGTCCTTGTATATATTTGATATTTATTTTAAATTTTGGTTTCAATATGAAAAAAGTATTTAATTAGCTTCTTTGCATATGTAAAATTAAGGTTGAGTATGATGATTCTCTTATATCTTTGCATAGCAAGGAACTTTCGAGCACCAGAGTATGTTAGTTTTTTCATGGAAAAGTATGACCTGTTCTTATATGAAAATATGTTTTTAAATCGAGTAAATATACATTCATACATGAAAAGATTTAAATTTGATGGCAACACTAACATATTTATTCCAATAATTTCTTTTCTATAAATTAAAATTTATAAAATCATAAATGAATTTAATTAAATAAGTAAAAAATACATTTTTTTTTTGTGAATTTCACCAATTTAATAAGATTTATTTATGATTTTATATTTATTAGTAACTTTTAACTAATAATAGTGTGTAAGAAGGTAAATGTTGTGGATTGTATTGTTTGCACCATTATTTTTAAAATTGGACTCACTAGTTTAACCAAGAACTAGTTTGGTGACGAGTCTCTTAAATCTAAGAATAAATATTTTTTTGGGGATTGTTGGGATTTAGGAATGATTCTAGGATGGATAAAAGGGGTTTCATGTTGCTTGCAATGTTACGGAAACATTAACATTGTTGCTAGAAATCGCCTTCAACGACAGGTCAAAAAATATCATCATGTTTGCCTAACTTTGTTAGTGATTATTACACCTTGAAAAAACTTTTGCAGTTGACACATATTTAGGTACAAATTGTTATTTGCCCACCGAGCAAGGGTCTTCTAAAAGGTCACAATCACTAACCTTTCCCCCTTTGATGCTAATAAGGTTCTCTACTATCGTTAGTTTTTCACGACAGAATTCTTCCCATCAAACGTTGACTCCATTCAAAACAATCAAACTTTTCCCTTTTCACTCCAACAATTCCCAAACCCTTCACTTCACCCCCTCTTTGATTTTGTTACATCTTGTATTTTCCTTGCTATGAACAAATATATCAAATATTTACTTTATCCATTTTTATTGACTTCGTTTCTCAGGCCATTTGTATCCTAACTTCTATTTTGTGGTTTGTGTTCTTAAAATAAATAAGATAAAATGAAATAAAGGATTGGATCTTGATGCTAATGTGTTTAAGCTGATTGAAGGCTTCCCAAAGATTCAAGGCATTATGCTAGAAGGATCAAAGAAAAAGGAAGCTATACAAGTTTCATTAACTGTCATAGAAAAACATTTGTGGCGATTTAGTCACCAAAAATTTTATATAAAAACTATTACAAATCACATTTTTATTTTGAAGATGTTAGTCCTAATCTTAATCCTTAAAAAGTTGTAATGCTATCTCTTTCATTCCTCCAAAATTTCGCATCTCATTGTTGTAATATTTCTGTCAATAATTGTTAACATTGTTACTATAGGCGGGGAGGAATGGGAGAGAGGAACAAAGAGAATGGAAGAGAGAAGAAAATAGAGGTTAAAGAAAGAGAAATTAAGATTTTTTTTAAAATACATTTTTAATTATTATTTTATTATTTGAAAGCTTATGTAGACTCATGATAAACACCTAAAAAATTGGGTACTAACTTGACAGAAACTACTTTCAAAGATAATTTTGTAAGACCAAATTATCTTTCAGTGACAAACTTAGAAGTTTACTCAAATTTAAGCTATAACATTTTATTTAAATTATCAATATTAAAAAAATAAACAAACATAACTTAATCATGTACTTAATAATATTTTCGATTTATACATTATTGTAAGTTCGAAGTCCGGGTAACACAACACAGTATAAGTATAAGTTTTGGCGCTTTCTATGGTGAATCATGTCATTAAATGGTTCACGATAGAGTAGTGAAATCTTTTTACTACAAGTAAATATTAATAATATTTTTCAATAAAAAATTGTAAAATTACAAGATAATGTCTATTTTTCGCAATTGCATCATCGGGTTGGATACAACTTTATTCTATTAGTTTCAACATGTTTGAGTGGACATTTCCACAAGAGCTTTTTAAAATAAAAAACTAATAAATAAATAAATAAAATAAACTTTTCTATAAATTAAAATTAACTTATGCATAAGATAATTTATAAAAATTGTTCTATTAAGTTTTCTAAAAAAATAAATTTTAACTTTGCATCATTTAATTTTAATTTATAAAAAAACTTATTTTATTTTTTGTTCTTTTTTTCCCCTTGTACATGCTTATGAAAAAGGTTATCTAAACACACCCTTGATAGACGAAAAGTCTGTTTTTACTTCACTCAAGTCGAGGAAGGAAACTATCTATGCAACGAGCAAGAGAATTTACATTAAAAATGTAGAAATGGTTTTATTGGAGAGTTGACATCTAAACATGGTCCATGATAGAGTCAGAAAAGATTACAAAAAGCTGTAAACCTTTCTCTTAATTTCTTTCATTTTTAATGGGAAGAAAACTTAAGAGAGAATATGAGGACTAGAGTCCTTTCCAATGGGTTCTCTAGACTGATTGTAAGGACACAAACATCATCCAACAGGATACAAACCAAAGTAAAAAATCCAATGCTCGGATAAGTCCCTCATATATTATTTACCTGAGTTTGATGCAGAGTCATATATACTATTAAAATGGTGCTCAAAGTGCTGCTATGCACTCAATTTCAATCTTGGCATCCATTGGTAAGGCAGCTACTTGATACGTTGACCGAGCTGGGGCAGGTGAAGGGAAGTCTGAAACCATTTGAACCATAGTTAAATGATTATTGACACTAATACCAACAGAAATTAAAAAAGTAAAAATTACAAAAATGGATAAAGCGTAGCACTCAACATATTCAAAGATCTTGTCACTCAAACAACAGTGAAAGGTAGATTTTCTTGCATTAATAAAATTTTATTTTTTTCGGATAAAATTTGCATCAATCAAGTTTTTCCATGTTCTACACTATGGAAACAAAGCCGTCACAAGCTGACATACGAATCTTCAATTATATAATCTAAAAGCCAGCCAGCTATAGTAACTGGTTGTGTTCCTGAAAATGGACTAAGGATTAGTTTTTACAACACAATATAATTTATTATCCGAAGTGAAATTAAGTAGCAGTGTAGACTGTAGCAAATTTAGCAGTTGTCTGTATAAGGATTTAATTTAATAGTCTGCAACATTAAACAGATGGCTAGTTACAGTTATTAAAAGAGATAAAAAATAAAGTGCAAAAGTTTAGAATGGTGGTACTTGTCATTACACCTACATAGTCTATCGCTTGCTTTAAGCTAGAATGTGAACTACTATCAAGGAAACATTAAAATCACTACCATGGAACTCACATTTAGCATAGATCTCATTAACTTTCTTGAAGTCTTTCAAGTCAGCCAACCTGGAGGAAATAAACAATATATAGTCATCTTGCTAGCACTTGATACAATTCAAAGTAAGGACGGACATAGAATTCATACAAAATAGTTGTCTTAACAACTGATGAATAGCCGGCACCCCCAGATTTTAGGATCTCTCCCATATTTTTGAGAACCTACATTGTGTAATTATTTTACAAATGTCAGTGAAAAATCAGTAAAGTGCACTTTTACAGCAATGCAACATCAAGCCAACATTACTAGCATATGTTACTGCAAAAGTGAGAGGAATTAAATGCATCTACCAGACAATGATTAATGACATTTAAAAAATGTAAGTTGAAAAAATTGCTTATATATTGGTTTTCCATTTACTCAGGAAGACATGCGTGGAAATTAGGCAATTTACTTAGCATCAATATTGTTCAAATATTAGGATTCTTATGACACTAAACAAATTTAGGAGTCTCACGATGTTAGTGACTGTCCAACAGTGTGCTAAGCATCTGTTACAAAAATGTGCCTTGTCAGCAAAATATACTAATAGTGATTGTTCCAACAACCGAATTATTGGAAATTTCCAAAGTAAACTCCTATTAACAGCCAAGTTTTCTTCAAAAGAGAATTCTGTTTTCCTGAAATGATAACCATGTCATATTCACTAGTATATCTTAATCAATTCAAATTTCTTTTCAACATAGAAAGAGTTAACTTAGCTTCATACACTTTCTTAGTGATCATTCTAAATCATTCATGGCTTCCAAATAAGTTTAGAGGGAAGATTTCCTACTTCAAGATTGTGCACATTTAATACCATCAAAATTACTCAACAGTTAGGAGTAAAGTCATCCAACTAAACCATATCACAGCCCCAAGTTCTAACAAATGAACTATTAAACCACAACCTGAAAGCCAAGAGAAAAGTAACAAAATAAAAATACTAAGAGAAGTCCCTGGTATTACAAAATGAAGGCCTGTAAGTTCAGAGTTTTCTTCTTGTACCTGCTCTGTCTGATCCTCAACATTATCAGAGATGAACTTCCCTGTCTGCATTAGAGAGCAAAGCATATATTATCAGGAACCCAGAATAAATGCAGAATTGCACACATATGCATAAGAGTAAACTTCAGAAGGATTATATCAAACCTCAGGAATAAGGCCAAGAACACCTGACACAAACAGAAGGTTGTTGGCTTTGATTGCTTGAGAATATGGCCCCAATGCTGCTGGGGCCTTTTCAGTCTGGACAGCTTCCTTTATCCCTGAAATCAATGAGAAAGTGATTGACAGCATAAAATTTGGATAAAGATAAAAAATAGCAATGCAAAGGTGTCTCATGCAAACAATACAGTCTTTCTCCCTTTGTATCTCTGCCAAAATACAAAAGGCATCTCAACTTGGCCCAAAGTAAAGTTCAAACAAGCAATTATTATACTCATTTGCCAGCAGAGAACATACAATCGTATCAAAGGGTAAATACACTTCAATGCAGTTAACTAGTTAAGTAGTACCCACACTAAAAGGTCTTATGTTGAATTAACCACAAAAACAAAATGGAAAATTCTGCTAGACTGCTGTTAATTTGCAATTAATACATACATTAGCATAATCTTGAAAGGCAAATATTCATGACAAACAAACAACCAACACTTTAAATTACATAACCATAACATTAGTAGATTCCACAGAATAAAGAATGCATTTCACCACAAAGTAAAAGTTTGAGTAAATAGACAACGCATTGAGAATATAAAGGATGTCATCAAATCACAAATTAACATATATAGTTAGTTAACTTTTACAATAACTAACTTACAAGTCATCAAAGTGATAGTTTATTGTTGGTTGACAGTATAAAATTACGTTATACAGAAATATCTTGCTCTTTATAGGTAATAAAAAAATAAAGAAATAGAATTTATTCAAGATAATTATTTACTTACAAAGTATCCTCTTAGTTCATCCTATTTTTTCATCATATACAGGATGTGATATGGTTCTGAAAGATGAATTGGATAGTTCCAATAAAATTTCATTCTTGAACAAAAATTCATAGTTATCAGAGGAAGGTTTCCATTGGCGTATATCCAGTAGGAATTCAATCTCCACATATAGAAACTAAACTCTAAAAGATTACTTTAATAAGACCCATTTATAGTGAGTCAGTGACTCATATCCATTTTTTAAATACAAATTCTGTCTTGTGATTTAACTTTTTATTATATGTTAATTTTAGATTGATTTTTCACATTTTATCAGTCACGAAGTTCTCGTCAAAAGTAAAAATTATGCCATTGGGGTCAACTCGTTAACAAGTTAACAACAATTTCAGGAACCAATTTTGCGTACACTAAAACTTTGGGGAACAAACAAAGCAATGCAACTACCATCTTCTCGCACTAAATTGAGCATTTATTCACGAAGAAAATAAAAAAAATAAAAAATAATTTTTTAAAGCTTTTCTGCAGTAAATAGAATTCAGAGGAAGAAAACAGAGAAATGATCGGAACTTACGGGTATCAGTAGAGAGGCTCATGCAAGCGAATGGCACAGAGCGCTTAGACGAAGACGAACGCAAAAGTGCAGCGCCGACCACCGAGGCTCCGCCTATTCCGCCGACCCACGACGCCCGACGGCGAAGAACGGCGGCGTTCATCGCCGGAATGTGGAAAGTTCTGGCAGCACAAAACGACGTCATCTTTCTCTCTCGCTCAGACACCCACAGACACTGTCAGTGACTTTACAAAATTCTGGGACAAACATTGTGCTCTGCTCTTAACGTTGGTAAGATTTCCGTTTTCCGAAATTACCCTTGCTCAAGTAGATTCTCTCACGTGCTTTGTTATTCTCACACATCTTTTCTACATTCTCACATCCTAGTGTTCTTTTTTTCTTTTACTTTTTGATAGATGTTCATAAAGACTAACAAAATTAAAATATGTTCGTTTCAGTTGATTTATAATTTTTTTTTGACTTGTTGATTTTGATGTAAATACTAAATATTTAAATTTGAGGTTGAATTCTTAAAAAATAAAAATAAAGAACTATCCAAAAATAAAAAAGAAAAACAAAAAGGTGAAAAGTTTGAAGAAATAATAGTCTATCAATTTGGACCTTAGATTTAGTGGGCCCAAGTTCATTATGGAAGTGATTTGAAAATCAAAGTGGATGTCTACTTGGATTTGCAAGGAGTGAGCTTCCTAAGTTCTATTTGTAAGGATGTAGTTTTAGGGAACTTAGTTTTATGTTAAGGTTATTTTGGATTTCTTGTATAAATTTAGATTTTGAACTCTTAATTAACTTGTTGTATATAAGCTTGCAACTCAAACTAGTTTGTCACTTTGGACCTTATTTTTTGAAATTATAGAGAATTTTTTTTTTTTTGAGAGCTTGTGAGTTCTTTCTTGATTTTCACCAAGAATTTGATTATTATTATATGAACCTTTCTTCATGGTGGATTCTCTTTAGCCTCATCAATTTCTTAGGAAATTGTGGCTTCTACACCATTTCTTGAGTCTATAGTTGCTTTTAAGATTTCTTCTTCTTCAAGTAAGTTTTGCAAACTTTGAAAATGATCTGTTTTTGCATTTTCTTGGATTGGAAGTGTATCACTTTTTAACCAAAAGAAATTTTATACTTGAACTCTTGTGCAATATCAACACCTTTTTTTATTGTTAATTTTTGTTTGTTGAGTCATTGAACAGGTCTTACAGGGAGTTTTATTTAAAAATAATTTATAAAAACACCTAAATTTCACTAAAAAACATTTGAAGTAGTAAGAGAAGAAACAAGGGGATGAGAAAGATAAACATAGGGAGAAAGAGGAGACTTGAATGAGAAGGAATGAAAGAACAAAGAGGGACATCAAAGAAGAATAACTTGCTTGCAACATGGCAAAAACTTCTTTCTAGAATTATCCTTGAAGCACTCTATGAAAGGGCAATGAGTTTGTGTTGGAAACTTACTCTTTAAAGCCTATCATGAAAAGGTGATGAGTTTGCAACAAAAATCTTCTCTATGAAGCACTCTACGAAAGGGTCATTGCTTTGTATTGGACATTTACTTTTTAAAGCACTCCATGAAATGATCAAAACTTTGCATGAAAAATTTGCTCTCAAGGTCTTAACTTGTTTTCTTTCTTTGATTTAATGTGGGGTTTTATCAAGTTGTTTTATTTGGGTGACTCTTTGCTTGGTTGGGTTATGAATGAGATGGAAGTTGAGATTCTTTTTTGGATTTCTTTTCTTTTTATATTTTATAGATTTTTTTTTTATATTTTATTTGATGTTATTGTCTTTGGTGGAGATGAGATTAGAGTTTAAAGTTAACATGATAGGACTTTTAGGTAAAATAGATGGAGAGGCAAAGTGAGTAAAAGAACTTATATGTATGGAACTTTGAATGAGTTATGAGATGAAAGTTGAGTTTTTGATTTTTATGGTGTGATATTTAATTATTTTGCAGTTTAGGCTAAAAAATACAAAAAAAAGGTATTGGAAAATATTCTCCTAGCATGAATTGTTTGTCTTAGGGATTGTTTTTTTGTTACAATAGAACTTCATGCTTGTAACTTTTGTAGTAGACTAATTTTCTAATTAAATTGAACCTATGTGGATTTTTTTGTAGTTGTGATAATATGAGATTGGAGTTGTTTTGTAGTTTGAGATTGTAATCAGTAAATTTTTTATCGAGATTAGACCAAATAAGATAACTCTATAATATTATGTTGAATTCATCTATGAATAAAAAAAGTATTTGTTTCCACCAAGAAAAGGAAATTCAAATGGTCCACCCATATCAAAGTTGATCACTCTAAGAAAATTAATAGTTTTTATTGGAATTATGTTTCTACAAATATGAATTCTAAGTCACTAATGTTTCAACCAATTCAATAAAGATGACAAAATTTGCGGAGTTAAAAGAGAATGTTAAATGTAATGATTTTGGAAATTTTTAATTAAGGGATATTGTAAAGTAATTCAAAGTGATTTACCTTAGTAAGGTGGTTAATTATGTTTATTGAAAGGTTAGTAGAATCCATCAAATATGAAATTTGTAAAAATACATGGATGCAATTGTATGTAGTACATAATGTGATTAATAATTTTTTTTAATTCTCAAAAGTATGAGTTTTTTCTTGTATCTTCAACATACAATATGGGAAAAGAAAAGTCGAGGTAAAAACAAAGATTATGAGTAGCTTTGACTTTATTGTCTGTGTAAAAAAAATTTATTTATTTTTATCATAGTGTGTTGCATATGAAAAATTTATCAAAATACATTGACTAATGTTTATATTGAGTTAACCATTTTAATATGAATATCACAACTATAAAACTAAATCTTGTATTGAATGTCATATAGTTAATTGTTAGTAACTATTTTAATGTAAAATGATACTTCAAAAAATTGTAATTTTAAGAATATAATGTCAATTTATGTTCTTGGAAGAGTATTAATTAACTAGATAGAATGCATGATAAACCCTTTATTTATAGTCAATTAATTATGTTTATGATCAAATACTTAAATAATCATTGAATGATCAAATATAGTTTCACATGTGAGAATAAATTTGTAAGTGAAAGAACTATTGCATGATTAAGTTTTGTTGTCCACAATTTGCATTACACTTGGATATTTTGACAAATTTATCTAAATAAAATCACTGACTATTGTTTATATTATGTTAATAATTTTATTATGACTAATTAACCACATATTTATATAAGGTTAATCATGAGTCAAAATTTTGACAATAAGACTATTAACCAGTTTGTAGAAGTATTTAACCCTTTCACAACATGCATTTAATTACTAAAATTACAACTGAATTTTACATGTCATGTGAAAAAGAACTTGGTTAAAGTGTTAGTATAAAAATTACTCATTTACTTATGGTTAATCATACATCGTACATTGTTAACCACATATTTACATTTAGTTAACCATTTTTATTTAATAAAAAATCAAGTAGTCTTAGCTTGTGACACATAGAATTGAATTTTGCATGCTAATTGAAATGAAATTTTACTTGATGAATGCTTTAGTATAAAATTTCTCATTTATTTATGAAAAAATCATGATTAAATATGTAAAAATTTAATAACATTTAATAGCATTTACTTTGAAAAATTATGCGGTTAACCACATTAAATTGATGATTAATCACATAATTACACTAGATTAATTACGAGTCAATTTTTTTACAATAACATCATTAATCAATTCATAGAAAGATTTATCATTTTCACAACAAGTAGTTAATCATCATGAAAAAGAACTTTACTTAGTAAATGTTTTAATATAAAAGTTTCTCATTTATTTATGAAAAAATCATGTTTAAAGACATGCTATTTTAACATTTGAGGACCTTTGTCTTTAGAGAATATGTAGTTAATCATAGTAGATTGATGATTAACTAAATATTTACACTAGATTAGCCATAAGTCAAACTTTTTACAATAACTTCATTACTAGTAGAAGGATTTAACCCTTTAATAACATGTAATCAATCACTAAAATTTAAAACTAAGTTTTGCATGCCATGTGAAAGGAAACTTAGTTGATATTTTAGTATAAAAATTACTCATTCACTTATGGTTAACCACATGCTACATAGGTTAACCACATGTTTATATTTATTTAATCATTTTATTTAATAAAAAATCAAGTAATCGTAACTTGTGAACAAACTATATTATTCATAAACATGACAAATAAATTCGGACATCTGGATACTGTCTCGAACCTACCCTAATTTTGACAAAAAAATACCTATTTTGTCTAGTTATAAGTACGGCTACAAATATTATATGATATTTTAAAATGAGGACAAGTATCAAACTATACATATATCCATATCCATACTTGTCACTTTTACGTATTTTTTTATAATATTTTACTCACAATATATGTATACATAATATAATTTTTTAAAAGATTTGTTGTTATAATATTTAAAAATAAAAATTAATTAACTTAATAGTTAAATAATTTGAATTATAATAATAATTTGATAAAAAATTTAAACTGATATGTTTACCTAAAAATATAATTTAATTCTTAATTTTTATTTTTATTTTCTTTGCTATTCATTATTTTTATATATTATTTGAATTAAAATATAATTAATAATTAAATATATAATTTATTTAAAAATATATAAGTAAATTAAAA
>JAMLFT010002278.1:0-26319 GCA_026544285.1 Pachyrhizus erosus | reverse complement strand
AATATTTTTTAAAATAAATATTTATATAAATTAAAATAATATAAAAGATATATACAAATACAAATTATTTTAATGTGTCTGAATATTTATAATAATGTTAGATATTTTTAAATATACATATCTACTGATATATACTTACATAAAATTTAAAAAATTAAAAATATATTAAAAAATTATAAACTGTAAATTCAATATCCGTGAAAAGTACGGATTATTACACTAGTTTGATTTTAAATTTCACAAATACAAAAATATTTGATGACTAAGAGTCACTATGGAGAATCATCTATTCAAAGAATCGCTGAAACAAGTTTCAAGGGACTTTCTTAACTTTAGGGGATAGTATCAAAAGATGAAGGGAGAAAAGGAACTATATGCCCTGTGTTACTTTTGAAGAGTGAAAGCCGAATGTATACAATATTGAACAGAAAGCGCAAGATCCAATCATTTTATCTAAATTAGAATTAGCAAAACAAGTTGGCTGATAATGTTAGTTTGATTATAAAGACAACTTAGTGGAAGCATGTTCTCGAGAAACTAATGTTCAAAATAGTATAGATTTCTTGTAAAAACAAAAAGAGTAATGATTGTATATCAAAATTAAGAAACTAATCAATGGAAATAAAAACAAGTGGTCTTCACCTTTATCTAAATAAGAATATTCCCAAAGATTTTCAATGTTTAACATCAATCAACTCCACATGCCAAACCATGTTATCCCATACCAAGAGCAGGTGCATATATGCAATACGCGAACTACTTTGCAGGCAATTGCCCTGACGCCCTCGCAGTATCCGGCAACTCATACACCCACACACCAACATACCACCTTATCGAACATTACCTCTGTTCCAGAACTATCAGCTCTCACCGGAGTCATCCTCTTACTAGTACAACCACCTTACCAATTGCCACTATTTGGCTGATATACATGCTTGGTTCCAACCATTTTATTACTTCTCTCATTCTCTGTTGTCCATTCAATTGATAGAAAGATATTAACTCAAAATAGTGAACCTTGAAATGCTGACTCTGCTTTATGCACAGAGCTACAACCTGCAAGGTCTCCCTATGTAGCATATATTTGATCCATCACAATTTGTCCATATAGTGTATCTCCCACTTCCACATTAAAGAGCATAAATACTTCCTTCATAGTCATTGTGGTGTTCATATGCATAAGTTAAGGTACATACACAATCTGTTACAATTGCAATTGACAGATGATCAGAATATAAGAAAATAATAAAATACATTTGAGTAGATACCCGCATGATCAAAGAAAATTGCAATTCAAAATTACTGGATTTGATGTGTTATCATCTATGAACTTCAATAAAAAATCATTGTATGGAATCAAACTAAGATGGAGTGGAGGACAGGATAGAAAGAGAAGGGGATGGATTAAATTGTACTGATGCATGACAATATTTTCAACCTGATGCGTTGTGGAGTAGAATAATTTAAATGGAAAATCACCAGCCAGACAACATTTGATTAATTGATAAATTCAGAAACTAAAATTCAAAAAGTAGGAACTGAAATGGACACAGAAAATACAAGAGATAAAAACCTAATTAAGCCTAATGAATGTACTATAAACTTGGGTTGGTGAACCTTATACATCGCAACATATCCATAATTGAATTATAATATGGACATATTATGGTTTTAAATTACATTTTGAATGTTAGATACGACAACACGCAATCTTTCCCTGCACATTTTGGCCCAAGTTTCATAGTCCCTTGAGAAGATAATACTGTAGTAATACAGTTATTCTGTTAGTTTTTACCTAGAGATTGATTCGCCAGCAAAAAAGAATTTCAGCCACATCAAACCTTTCCAATTGTCTAGAAAATTCACTCAGAATATAAACATTCTGCATCAAAGATAAAGATCTTTCTTCCCTTAGCATCCAGAACTAAGAGTAGTCCCAATCTTTGAGTGTAATCCAACCTGCAGTGATTTTAAAGCTGAGGAGACGCCCAGCATCCAAGATGTGAAAAGAAAAAGGACTTTAGAGGCTTGCTATCCAACCACCCTTTCAGACCAACATTTATCAAAAACCTCTCTGTTCACTTGCCAGAAAGTCAATATATATTCCACATAATAAAAGAGGGAAAAAGTATACATCAAACTGAATTTTGAATTACTTCTGTGTTGCGTATCCTTGGCATTGAAAGGAATAAAGACTTGAATGAAAACCTTTACTTACAAAGAGGACTTCAATATCTCCAACCTCAAACCTTTACATTCTCTAATCTGCTACTCCCTCCTCTCCCACCTTTGAGATTCAAGCTTAAGAAAAGGGTAAACATACCCAACAAAAACAAACAATTAACCACTACCATCAAAGTAATCAAGAAAATCATTTGGCTGGGACTGCAAACTAGATATACTTCCTTGACCCCAGCCTTTCTGTACGCGCTTAAGAGTTTTCAGTGCAATTCCACTGCCACCATCCCTGTCAAATAGTAGGTAACAGATCATTAGTGAAGATGGAAGAATATGCAGCACAAGTAAATTGTGGATAGCACTCATTGAAAAGCCATAGACTTATAGTAGGTTTGCATTTAGTTTGATAGAACTAATATATTTGAGATGACTAATAGGTGATAATTTTAAATGTCGCATGATAAAGTAACTCTTTCAAAGATGAAGAAAATGTGAATATAAAATGTCTTTATGTTTGTGTGAATTGATCAACCCGATTGTGTTGGAACATGATGTTGATCCAATCGTCCAAAAAACAGTTTTCACTCTTACAAAATTCAGTAATTTGAGTTCTCAATGTTCAAAAGTTTTAAAAGAAATTACAAAGATCATGTTTAAGGAGACTAGTGGACACATTAAGAAAGTCAGGATGCATATTATGGAATGACTGACAACATACAACAACAACAAAAAAAAATGAATAAATAATATAACCCTGGAAAACCCAAACTATCAAATTAAAAATCTTGTTTTAATAAAGATGAATGGAATCCAAAGAAGGAATAATCGATTGTCTTCATCGCCCATATGGCCATACCTGTTAACTATGTCCTGCCAGTTACTTCCTCCATCTTTTTGTAGTTTTCCAGGGATGACTCTCTTTCTGTTTTGATAAGTTCTATCAACAGGTCTATCTTCTAATTCCAATTCCATCATTCTCTTTTCTAGTTCATTCGCTTGTTTCTTGTTTCCTCTTTTACTAAAGCCATCAATCACTGGCATGAATGATGCATGATTGAACCCATATCCCTTATCAATCAATTTACCAAGAAGGCTATTAGCATCTGCTAACCTTTCATCCTGGCAAAATTTTTCAATCAAATCTTTATACATGAAATTCTTCAATGTGAGATATCTATCTAGTGAAGCTTCAAATAGCATCTTTGCTTCAGAGAGTTGTCTTCCTGCAAGTAATTCATTGAACATCAAACTGTACAAGGCTTCTTTGTGGCCACATACAGTCAAAGCTACCTCAAATAGTTCAGAAGCTACCTTAAAATCACTAGACTTGCAGAAGGCTTTAATCAATATTTTGAAGGAAGATATATTCGGAGATATGCCTTTATCCAACATTTCATGTAAAAGAGAAATGGCATCTTGTGCTTTTCCTCCTTCACAGAGGCAACTGATTATATTATTATAAGTGCAAATATCTGGATTTATCCCTTTTTCTCTCATCTCATCCATCAATCCATATATTTCAAATATTTGCTTTTTACTTCCTAAACCCAGGATCAATGCATTATAAGTTTGAAGAGTCTTACTGCAACCATTTCTCTCCATATCCTTCAAGACGCGGAAGGCTGATGATATCTTCCCTTGTTTACAGAAACTCCTTATAAATGTATCATAGGTCACAGAATCAGGGCGCAAATTTTTTGCCAACATCTCGATAAACTTTTTTTTGGCTTCCTCTACCCTCCCTACTTTGCAAAGTCCATTAATTAAAGTTGTGTACGTGATTCCATCAGGCAAGCAGTTTGATACATTACCGATTGAATTAATTAAACTGGCAAATGAGTTTCCTTTATCAAGAGATGTAGGTCCATTGGTCCACATCTTACTTACAATTTCGCTTGCTTTGTCCAGTTCTCCATTTCTACAGAGACCATTGACCACAATATTGCAGGTCACAATATCCGATTGATAGCATTTTTCATTCATCTTTTGCAGCATTTCCTCTGCTTCCAGCGTCCTCCCCTCTTTCCACAAGCTATGCAGCAATGTGTTGCAAGTATAAGTATTAGGCTGACAACCACTCCTTATCATTTCATTAAGAATATTTTTAGCTTCAAAAACCTTCCCTTTACTGCAGTAACCATGCAGGAGAGTACTATAAGTAACCGTATCTGGGTAAACGCCGTTCCTCATCATCAGATTCATCAACCACCTTGCATCTGTCAGCATATGGTTCCTACTTAGCCCATCCACCATAATGTTATAAGTGTAAGCATTCGGTTCAATGCCTTTCTCCGCCATTTCATTGAGAACCAACCGGGCCTCCAATAGCTCTCCATTTCTGAGCAAACCCATCAACCATATGTTATAACTTTCCAACGAGTTAAAACTCCCAACCTTCTTCATGGTTTCAACCAAACCCCTTGCATCCTCCATCATTCCATGCTCGCAAAACCCCTTAAGCATCAAATTAAAAGTTACAACATTGGGCCTAGGAAGTCCCAATTCCTCATCCATCTGCATATCCCTGAAAATCCTCGACGCCTCTAGAACCTTCCCGGCTCTACAAAGCGCCGAAATCCTCGAATTAAACGTAACAACATCAGGCAACACACCCTGCTGGCTCATCCTCTCAACCAATTTCTCAGCTTCATCATTCATCTCGTCTCTACATAACCTAGAAACAAGAGTATTGTACACAACCCTGTTAGCAATAGGACAGGAATTGTTATTGTTATTGCTATTATTAACGAGGTCCAAGGCTTGTTTAACGAGGCCGGCGCGGCACAACCCGCGAACGAGAATCCCGAGAGTGAACTCGTTAGGGTGGCACCCTTTTTGGGACATTTTGTCGAACAGTTGAAGGGCGTGGTCGAAGGCACGCGACTCGCACAGGGAATGGATGAGGAGGTTGAAGGTGTAGGTCTGAGGGGTGACACGTGCGGCGATCATGTTGGTGTAGAGCCACGTGGTGAGATCGGAGCGGTTGTGTTGGAGGGTGGAGCGAAGGAGGAGGTTGTAGAGGTAAAGAGGGGGAGGGAGTAAGGGGAATTGGGCTCTAAGGGATTTGAAGTGAGAGAGGGCCTCGTCGATGTTGCCCGATTGGGCAAGGACTCGGACAATGGAAGTGATGGAAGGGTGCGCAATGTGGTTCGGCTGAGAGGATAGGAGTTTGTGTAGGTCGTTTAGTTCGTCATGCATGTTGGCGCTGGCCAGGATGCGTGTTGTGATTATCACTATGTGTTGAGTGTGATGGGTGATGGAAGAAGAAGATGAAGAAGATGAAGAAGATGAAGAAGATGAAGAAGATGAAGAAGATGAAGGAGAAGATAGAACACGCTTTACTAGATGCCATGCCAGTTTTGGGTTGTTGCTGTTCTTCAAAACGCCTTTCACCAACTTCTTCGTTTGCTCCATCAAACTGACTCGCAGTGCCACAACAGAGGTTTTTGATAGTGTATCAGTTCTAGAATTTATGAAAGGTTTGAACGAACCATCTTGGAACTAAGTTTTAAACATAAATTGATATATTTTGTTTTCAACTTAGAACAACTGTAACGACAGTTACTTTGATGGATCTTAGAGGTAATAATTAATTCTTGTTTAAGAGTACCATTAGAGAGTAAATTGAATGCAAAGTCAACGTATAAGATTGATTCTTGTATAAAAATCAATTCTTATTGTTAAAATATGATTTTTTTTATAATAAATTATAAAATTGTGAAATAATATGCTAAACTCATTTTAAACTCTTAAGTGATTTCAGCATTTGATTAAAAAAAAGTGTACCTTTAGAAATAGTCTCTCTTGGGGAAAAGGTGAGATAATAAGTGTCAAAAAGGGAAGATTGTTTGAAAAACTTTCAAAAATGATGGGCTTCATGAAGTGTAGAATTGTAAAAGATTCTTATAATTTTTTTAAAGGAAGATAAAATTCTTTCAACTTTGCCCATTTGTTTGTTTGAATAAGATAAATAACACACAATTTGAGTTACTTTTCTCAAAAGAAAGTTTTTTCCAATTCTCCGTACATCTTTTAGGAACATAAATAAATAATTCATAAGTCTGTTCTATCGTGAGTTTTTTTTTTTTTCAATTCTGGAAGATACTCCTCGAGAATATATAATATTGTCAACAATATACAACTCTATATTTAGAACCAAATGTCTGGGTAAAAAAAATAAAAGAGCAAAAACGATTCAAATGCTAATGCGATATAGTACAGAATATTGCGCTAGTTTTATAACACGAGGCACATTTTTCAAAATTGGTTTTTTAAAATTCTCCAAATGCTACTTGGAGACATGTACCAAACAAGTCATACATGAGATCAATGCTCCTCCAAGAATATAATAATCTGCCAACCATATACAACTTAAAAGATGAAAAGTTTAAATATATAAAATTAGAGAAAATAAAATATACATTTTTAATATATTTATATATAATTTTTTAAAAATGAGTCGCTAACATGTAGATTCTCCACTGACTTTATACATGATAGTACATCAAAATTATGTCTTAAAAAAAAAATCAAAATGCAAATGCTATTTGAAGACATGTACCAAACAAGTCATGCATTAGTTCAACATAGAAAGATTCAAAAATGAAGATGGCTCCCCAAGAATATAATACTGTGTCAACAATATACAACTTTATACATGATAATATATCCAAACCACGTCACAAAGAACAAATCAAAATGCAAATCCCTACGGTACATAGATTCGCTAGTTTTTCCATGATCCCTCCATATGAGAAACATCAACCTTGAAAACTCCTTTTTTGAGCAGGAATCAAGGCACTTTTTTTGAGTCTCAGAAGATATTTGGTTTATAAATTATATATACAGTGGACTCAATATTAAGGGGCTCGTTTCAAAGAGAGGTAAAATCTAAAGGAAAACTTTTTGCTGTGTACTTGTGTAGATTGAAAAGAGTCTAAACAAAACTGAACAGAAAGGGAAAAATTGTAATGTAATACTTCTATCTCCCTGTCACCATTGTAACTGTCAAATCATTTGACACATCAAGGCCTTCGCTATAAGATTCTCCATCATTAAGTTTCCTCATGGAAGTAGTAAGCAAAGGTTGCTTAGGCAAAGGTAGAGTTGTGGCTTCACTTCCCAGCATCAACAACACATTGGACATGTTTGGTCTACGAGATGCTGAGTCTTGCACGCATAACATCCCTATGTGTATGAATCTCAACGCTTTACTCTTAGGAGTTGAATCTCGAATGGAAGCATCAACAAGCTCCATCACTCTCTGCTCACTCCAAAGGTGCCAGGCCTACACCCATTTTATAAAAATTATTTTAAAATATCTTAATTATGATTTATGATTAATATTTACCATAAAAATGCATAAAAACTCTTTTAAATAATGTTAATTTTACAAACATTTTGTAAATTTGAAACTTTTCAAGACACCTTAGAAACTTTCGCAAAAATAGGCACTTTTCAAGTAATACAATGAACTTGCAACTTGTTAACATGAGTTCTAAAACTCTCACTAAGTTAAAATCAATTTATACACATCAATTACTATGGAAATTTCCTTACTTAATTTTAACTTACATGCCAGTTGTTTTAGTCACAAACTAATGTAAATAGGAGATACTCACATATCCTATAAGACTTGACTCTTCTGTGTTACGAAAGCTAGTGTTCCTGCGGCCACTCATAATTTCAAGTAGCAATACGCCAAAACTATAGACATCGGATTTAACTGAAAATAGACCTTCCATTGCATATTCCGGAGACATATAGCCACTGCATCACAGATTTAGTGTTATAAAGACATTAGTCGTCTAGTTCTCCTAAAGATTTAAGAGAATGATTTATCAAACAAGTAAAATCAAAGCATACTTACTATGTACCAACCACTCTGTTTGTGTTGGCTTCATTTTGGTTTCCCCCAAAGATTCTGGCCAAGCCAAAGTCTGAAATTTTTGGATTCATGCTTTCATCCAACAAAATGTTGCTTGCTTTTAGATCACGGTGAATTATTCTAAGTCTTGAGTCCCGGTGCAGATAAAGTAGCCCTCTTGCAATGCCCTCAATTATTTCAAAGCGTTTTGTCCAGTCTAGTTGTGTTTGCTTCACTGGATCTGCCATGATGTTATAAGAACAAGCCAGTTGTTATGAACATGCACTGGTTGCTTCTGTTTCATACTTATCCAAATTAAGATGCAGAAAAAGAATATGAATAGTTAATGGAAAGAAACATACCAAATAAAAAGCAGTCCAAGCTTTTGTTTGGCAAGTACTCATATACCAGTATCTTTTCTTCCCCTTGAATGGAACATCCCAATAGTCTAACCAGATTTCTATGTTGTAGTTTGGCTATTAGCATCATTTCATTCTTGAACTCCTCTAAACCTTGGCTAGACTTCCTTGAAAGCCTCTTGACAGCTATTTCCTCTCCCCCTGGAAACTTCCCCTGGTAAATGGAATAAATGAAGCTATTAACCTTTTATTACAAAAAGAGTTGTTGTGTATTCATACAACAATTTATACGACATTATTTATTCTCTATCTCTTTCCATCACTTCCCATACTTCTCTCTCTTTCTCTCTCATTGTTGTAAATTTTGCCGTATAATCTGTTATACATTATTCTTAAGGCAAGCATAACCGTTAAATTCTTACCTTGTAGACAGGACCAAATCCCCCCTGTCCAAGCTTACTTTCGTCTGAGAAATTGTTTGTTGCTGCTAAAATGCAGCTAAAATTGAACAATGGAAGTTCTGCTCCACCTAGTTGATTCCCTTCCAAGCCTAACTCAGTTGATCCTGATAGTTCTGTTGATAAGTCTGTACTCCTCGTTAGATCAAAGACCAGAATATCGTTATTGTTGTTGTAGCCAGAAGCTGAGGAAACTGTTGGCAAATAGAATGGAGGAGAGAATATATAGAAGTCAATATTAAGAAACACTGTGTAACAACTTGTCACTCATTTATTAAAGGGATAAAAAAAATACATAGGAAAATGAATATATTACCTTTAGGTTTTCTCTTATATCTCCATACCAGCAACACAACGATTCCAAGGCAGATCAGCCCCACCACAACAGCTAATATTATCCAAACTTTGGTCTTTTTCTCACCATCACCTGTATTTGAAAACATAAAAATCATAAGTTGTAATTAGAACCTGACAATCAGTGAAACTTGTGAGAACTTGTTTGAGATTTGAAGTGATGTTTTCCTTCTCATCATATTCATAGACAACAAATTAAAGGATGCTATCCCCCCTATATGCCATATGGAAAAAATTCCAATTTAATGTATTAAGCAAATATTTTCTTGTGCTTTGAAAATTGGAAGAAGGGCAAGACTTTCTGAAGTTGTCAGATTAGTTTGGAGTTTGGACATAAAGGATGACAAATTGAAGCATTTCCATGAGAAAGCTTATAAGATGGGATATAATTATATAAAATGTATTTGTAAGTCAAAATTAAAATCATAACCAATGGAAATAAAGACAAAGACTCTTCACCTTACCTAAATCAGAATCAGCAAGACGGATGTTCAATACATTTCCAAGATTATTTTCAGTGTGTTGAACATCAACTAACTCCCCATACCAAATCATGCACCCAATTCCAATAGTATATGAATACGCAGTACAAGAACTATTTTGCAAACAATAGCTCTGACAATCCCCATCGTCAAAAATACTCTCCACACGTGCAAAATCCGGCAACTTCGTACACCTTTGCTTCAAGAAACCATCTTCTCCAACACTAACCTCAGTTTCAGAACTATTAGCTTTCTCAGCCCTCAGTAGAGTCCTCCTCTCACACCCCCTTGACCAATTCCTATTATTCCACTCATCCCAATCCCTTGGTTCAAACCCTTGCAAGCAACTACAAACATGAGACTTGGCCATATCACACACTGCAAAACTGCCACAAAAGTTATACTGTTCACAGTCATTATAAGGCTCATATTGTGTCATGCTCCACTGTTTCTCATCTTCATCCAACGTGAACTTCCTTTCAAACCCATCCCAAGTTATCCGAAACCTCACCTTGCCAGGGCCATTCCATTTATATGTAAAGTACTGCTCTCCTTTATCATTTGTATCAACGTCAAAACCAAATAGAGAGCTTCCTGTCATATTTGACACACCAGTGAATACTCTTCTATCCCAATAACCACTTCTCCACCTCCTTTTCTTCCCATCCAAAATCAAAATCTGCAGTGTTGACCCCTCAGAATCAACCCCCATTGAGTAGTTTCCCGGTGAAGGATCCGTTTCTGATTTCCATGACTTGAATATGCTTATTCCAGCGCTAGCTGGAATTGTCATACCTGGCACAAACGTATCAGTTGGGTGCTCAAAGCTTTGCCACACGTCTTTGCCATGTTCTGAAAGAACAAGGTTCCCATCATCACGAAGAACAGCTTGTGTGTTGTTCGTTAGAACTGGCATGTTACTTGACCATACCTCGTTGTCCTCTCCATCGAGGACAACCAAGTTGCCATCAACTTTAATTTTGATCGAACCTTCTCTTCCTTTGATGGGTTTCTCTCTATTTGCAACCCATATGAATTCTTTAACCGGAACCTTGTGGTACCAAATACCAACGTATCTCGAAGAGTTATCAAAACCGAAGAAACCCATTTCAAAGTTGAGGTCTTTGGACACCAAATTGCCACCACCATCGTCGTCTCTGATTACTTTGACTCCTTTGATGGAATCGTCTGCATGAGAGAACAAAGCATGAAAACAGAAGAAAAAGAAAAAAAGGAGCAGAAAAATTGCATGTTTGCGTATGGTGATCATGCCCGTGTCCTTGAGATTACAGAGAGAACTACGTGGTTTGGTGTTTTGGGAATGAAAAATGAGTAAACAATAAATATCAAAGTAGAAGAAGAAAAAGCTTGAATGCCACCTAATGCTGCTATTATCTGACCAAATAGGTGCTGCGTGTCACGAATGAGAAAAATAGTGAGAATGGGGTTTGACCAATTTAGAAGAAGATAGTGATGGTTGAATAGTACGAAGTTGTAACTTGCATAAGTAGACACAGGGGTAGGTGTGAAAAAATGTTAGGAAATTGAAATAAGTGGTTTGTTAAGGAAGGACAGGATTAAAAAGCTTGAAAATGGGAATATTCTACGTAACTGGTATACCTTCTTAATTGAATAATATTTTTTTGTCTTTTCCAAGAATTGACAAGTTGAATTGAATGAATGACTTTGACGGCTACCGCTGAAAATGGGAAGACTCCAGGTAACAACATAAACCTTGGAATCGTGGTGGAACTTTCAACCATAGAGAAAAGAAAAAGACATGGAATAGGGAAAATTGAAAAATACTAAAGATAAAAAAAAAAACGATTTTGGACTTGCCTAAATATAATTTAAGATGATATTTTTCCTTTTCAAATTATCAGATATAAATTTTTTGGGATTTACTCAACAGTTTATATTTTCAAACAGTGAGTTAGGCATGATAGTGGATAGTTACAAGGAGAAGAAGAACACCAATATGGAAGGAATTTTGTACGGAGGCATAGTCTTGTGTATTATGTGAATATTAAAATAATAGAACCTAATATTTTTACTTTCTACACATATGAGATATGAGATTATGTTATATTTCTTAATGAATTAAATTAATATAAAAATAACATTGGATTTATTTTAATTAAAAGATTATGATATATATAAGTATTATAATAATGTAATATTATTTTAAAGACAATAATAGGTTTTGTTATAACTTAAAATAAAATGATATTTGATTTAAATTTTAAGATAATAACATGTCTAGATTAACAATTATTAAAGCATAAAAAATATTAACGATTATTAATATAATTTAATTTTAATTTAAATGTAATAGTAATTGTTGTAATTTAAAATGAAATATTATTCAATTTGTGTAAGTATGTAATGAGGAAAACAAAAGAATATAAAAGTTGAATTAATTGAGAGAATAAAGACAGTAAATTTCACTTTCCAAATTAAGTATTCAAATCTATACTGCATTCGGTCCTTTTTACATTATCATTTGTTTCATAAAAAAAGGATTGGGGGAGTAATATAGAATTAAATATAGTATGTGACTTTATATAACTATATATACTATCAAATTAAAAAATGGAAAATTTCAATTTGATGGTCATACTTATTTCGAAAACAAATAAAACTAGAAGAGACGATCATAGGTCAAAATCAAAGTAGCACCTGGATGAACAAATTTTTGTTTATGCTAAATTAAAATTTTAATTATTATATATGACATATTTTGGCGTTAACTGAATTCTTGTTTAAAAAAATTAAAAACTATATATTTTAATTCCTACAAGAAAATATCTGTAAATTGGCCTTGTGTTTTGTCAAAATATAATGGTCAAAATAGAAAATGGTATGCCGCTTGTAAGACCAAAATGTAAAGCTTTTTATCTCTCTAATTGTAAGGATCAAATTTTAGTGCAAAATTTTCTTACATAAAAACTAAAACGAAAAATCATATTAAGCATATGAATCAAATTTGACATTGAGATAATTTCCACGAGCAACAAAACTAATTCGTAAATGATTTTTGTGTAATGATCAGAGTATAATTTTTTATATAAAAATAATTTATACGCATTATAAGCGTGAAGATTTATATATTGTATACAAATTAAAAATTATCACAGACATAACTTTTTAAAGTAATTATTATAAAATTAACAATATTATTATATATAATAATATATAATTGAATGATAATATAAAAATATTTTATATTATTTATGCATTCTAACTAATTTTAAATTAAATAAAAAAATAATATCAAATATAAAGACAAATATAAAAATTAAAAAGATTAAAAATAAGAAAAAATGGTTTAACAATTTTATCAAATACCTGGAGGGTGTCAAAATTTGAGTTATCATAATTGAATTAAATTATCGAAGTTTAATTTTATTAGATTTTTATAAAATGAATTGTTAATTATTCTTATTCAATTAAATATATGTTATCATCAATACATAAAGTTTATAATCTTATTTTTCAAGTGAAATAACCAAAACTCTTTAATTTTATTATATATCCCTTAACTAATATAACTAAACAACTTATATTAAGAAAAAGGTTTTAACAATGTTTAATATCCTTTAACTATGTCTAGATATAAAAATTATTGGTTATTCATTTCAGTTTATAATTTAATTAAAATTTTTAATTACAATTAAATAAAGAAGCTCATACAATTGAATAATCAAATAAAAAATATTTTTATAAATTAAAATTCATATAAAATGTTATATAAATTTATCCATTTTTTTATTTTATATTTTCAGCTATTTGAACATATAATTTTAACAAACATCCTAAATTATATTTTCAAAGGTATTAATTTTCTATTGTCAGCTTTATTTTCTTTTAGAATATGCTTAAAATAATATATATATTAATTTTATTTAGAATGAAATTTATTATTTAGAAAATATAAAGTAATAACTAACATTTTTTTTTAGGGATAACAAAAATATTTTTTCTTTTCTTTTAAAGTATGCCATCTTAAATTAAGTAATGCTTATTTGGCTACTGTAAAGATTTTTTTAAAAATCGTAACACAAGTTCTAATGTAAAAATTGATTGAGATTAAATTGGCAACATTACAATTATGTTGAAGATTAATTTTATGAAAATCTTAAATTTAAAACAAACATTGAACATTTGAATGGATATTATTCGAATTCAGTTTTAACTAAAATTGACATTTTCACCTTTATTAAGTAAGAAAAAAATAAGTACATATTTTTACAATAACATGTGATCTTCACCTACTTGAGTTTCGAAATATCTTTAATAAATACTCACTCACTTTTTACACTATCTCAATCTTCAAATTTCAATCTATTCAGAATTTTTTCTTATTCAATGCTTATAAGACTCTGTCGTAGCCAATAGTCAATTTCAAACATATCAATGTTCATAATATTATCTTCAAGCAAGTCATACGTTATTATGGAAAAATCCATAATAGCCATTGTTATTATAGAAATATTCACAACAGTCATATGTTATTATGGAAATATTATCCTCATAATAGTCAATTTCAAACATATCAATATTCATAAATTCAAAATACTTATTATAATGATCTTTTTTCAATTTTGGAATTAAATTCAAAATAATTAATATAACTAAAATCATGATCTTTTTAGTCAACAAAATCATGAATTTATAATCACATGTTTAATTTTGTACACATTACCAGTGTATCTACACTAAATTAATCTTACAAACAAATTAATTTTGAGTTGAAAATATTTATTACAACCTTTTACCTTAAAACAATACTACATTTCCACCGATGATCTTTACCTGATTCTTCTCCATTAATCCCATGATATTCAATTGAAAGTGTCACTAGTTGACATACAAGTGCAAATATAATTATACTATATAAGTAATGATGCTCTTGTTCCATGGTCCTATTGGTGTGTCCATTTCCCAACCTTTGTCCTTTCCTCTCCTACGCAAAGCAAATTTTCGACTAGGCAATGGCAATGACGTGAAGTAGCTTCTATTTTTGGTAGTTAGGTACGGAATTGGCTTCTTATATTCAATTTCGTTAATTGTTAGCAACTCTGTCTGACTGCAGGAACAGAACAAAGAAACGAAAAAATACAACTAGTTAATTTTTAAATATTTCTCAACTGTAGTGCGAATAAGATAAGAACAAAATTAGTAACAGCACACCGTTAATTTCTTATGTAGTGGAGAAATCACAGCTACTATATTCCACTTTCCACGTGGCAACAGCTGCACCCCTTATAATGGACACATATTTTAGGTCCTACAACAATTATTTCCCGCCAACTTAAGAGATTCATGAACGTGTCCACGCACAGCCAGCAACAAAAGAATCGTTGTTATCTTATCTTGTTTTTCTAATTAATAATATAAAACTAATGTTGTTGCTTGTTTTATTTTATTTCTGTTTTCCTCTTTATTAAAATCCCATAAAGCAAAGCCACCAAAGGTGTCTAGAGGGGGAACTTTGATTTCATGCAATGGGAGATTTGGAGAAGCAAGAGAAGGTGATGGTTGAAGAAGAGAAAGAGAGGTTGCTCGAGGGCGTGGCACTTTTGGACTTTGATGTTCTTTGCTCCACTGTGGCTTCGCGAGCTGCACATGGGAAATGGGGGAAGCTGGGAGATGAAGAAGAAGAAGAAGAAGAGGATGGTGAGTTTGGTGGAGTTTTGAGGATGTGGGAGGGTGAAGTCCTTGATTGTTTTGATGATCATCGCATAGCTCTTGAATCCACATGGTAATGAGTTGTTCTTTCACATTTTCTTATGTGCTTCTTTTTCTTCTGGGATATTCAGAATGGTTCGTTTTGAGGTCTGTCCTGTTTTTTTGGATTATATATAACAGTTTATAAAAAACACTTTTTTTATATTTTTGTGGAAAAGGTATTCAGATGAACTTGACTAATATTATTATAAAAAGACTTTTTTTATTATTTTTGTGGAAAAGGTATTCAGATGAGGTTGGCTAATATTATTATAAATAAGACTTTTTTATTATTATTTTAGTCTTTTATTTTCCTATGAAGTTATTATGGAGCCCAGTTTGAAAGTAGGAGTTAGGAGAATTAACGAGGATTTATATGATGTGTCATGTCTGAACATAATAGCTCATTTGTGTTTTGCAGTTGTCCTTGTTACCGATTTGGGAAAAACATGAAAAGAGCTGGTTTTGGTTCTTGCTACATTCAGGTATGTTGACACTGGACAGACTTAACATGAATTGAAAAGCTAAAAGAGTGTTTGCGTTGGTAAAAATTATGAAAGTTTGGTTAGACGTTGAAAAAATGAATCTATGTTTAGAATTGGCAGTTTTCTATTGGTATTTGGTAATGTAGCTCTCTGAAATTTGAACTTCTTTGTCTTATTTTGCAGGCAGCAATTTATTTTCTTCTTGCTATTGGTGCCTTTCTTAACTTCATTGCCTTTGCTGTCACGAGACGTCACTGCAATTTATACCTGACAGTTACCTTCGTTGTTTGCATTGGAGCATATTTAGGACTCTTCCGGACACGTTTAAGAAGGAAATTCAACATCAACGTGGGTATTTTCTATATTTGTTTATGAATACTCTGTTGTGTGGTGATTGGTTTTGACTTTTGACGGGTCTAGGTGTATAAATGTTTTCTTTTCTGCATCATGGGTCTTCTCTTTTGTTCGTTTTATAAATACTTCTATTGTAAGTTGCTGCATAGTACTTGCTCTAAATATCTTCAATTCTGCATGGAAATTATTACTAATATTCGATCATGTAAAAATGTAGAGTAACTAAGTGTCAGCCAAATTTTTCTGTAGTTGCCTCTAATCTTTTTAGTATGATTTGTTTGGAATGGTTTTTTCTTTTTGCTGAGTATGACTTGTTTGGATTTAGGAAGGATTCGGCAAATTCCTTTAGCATTTTTGCATCCCGTATGTTATTGGGGTAAATACATATGGTTGACTTTGAGTCATATAAGTTCCTACTTTGGATTGAAATGCACGATAATAATGTTATTGTTTTACTTGCTTTTAGTGTGATATACTTTGACAAACAAATGCACTTTTTTTGTAACCTTTTCAGGGTAGTGATAGTTCCATGGACGATTGCGTTTACCATTTCGCCTGTCCTTGTTGTACATTATGTCAGGTCATTTTTGAAATCTCCTTCCCTTCTCAATTAAGTTATCTTGAATTTTTTTGATTGTCATATTTGATAATAAAAAAACTGAGAGTATGTATCCTTAAAGGTGAATATGTAAGAACTTTTTAACTTTCTACTCTAATGGTACAATTATCTAAGAACTTCAAATATGAATCTTAGATATGTTTCATGCACTTTTTTTTTTTTCAATCATAAGATTTGGTTCCTTGTATAAGACATGTTCTTCCAGCTGGAAGACACGAAAGTCTGCTCCAATAGTAATCCTGAATAAAAACCAGTTAATAAACTTAAAAATCTTATAAACTTGCATTGGAGATGCTCCAAAGATGTTAAAATATGTATAAAATTAATGGTGGTCATAACCAAAATGGAGCATACTATAATTGATGTCGATCGGGATATTAAACATTCTCATCTTGGTAATATGATGCAGGAGTCTAGAACGCTGGAGATTAACAATGTTCAAGATGGAACTTGGCATGGTAGGGGTGACAAAATATGCATAGGTAGCTTTGGCGAAAATAGCAAAGGATTCTTTGAGTTAAATCCTCCTTCTATTGTCTCCATCAAGTCTGCTGATGAAAGTTCATTGGAAAGAAAAACAAACACAAATGTCACAATCCATCTTAATTCAGGGTAGTGATGAAGATTTGAAACGATGCTTCTTGATCTTAATTCAGTTACCATGCATCTTCACCAATCGCCACACATTTCATTTCAAGTTTCCATTGAATTTCTTGCTCAAGAGAAGAAATGTTATGAGCATTCCTCCATGCATAGAAGGTTTGTACAAAGGACTGTGTTGTTGGGAGCACTGGGAAGCAAAACAATTGCTCTTTACTGTTTCTTTCTGTGATGGCTTCCATTTGGACAGAGAACAATGTTCTGTTTCAAATTCAGTCTCGGGAGGGAGAAGTGAATAACTTAATATGTTCATGTACATAACCTTCATGGTTTGATTAGTTTTATGATGGTACAAGAATGCTATCATGTTGTGCATTTGTTCCATAGATGTGTTCATAATTAACATCTGTCCAATATGTGTTTGCTTTTGGGTTCAATTAAGCATGTTTATAGTTTCCATTTTTTGTATGCTATGTATATTATTTGTGGCTCTTAATAGAAAGTTTCTTCTGATGAAAAGATACAAGAATATTCAGGCATTCAACACCCTTTATTTTGAAGAAAAAAATAATTACGACGCCGTAAAATATACTCTATTTTGCTTTCATTGAGAGTCGAACTCAAGACCTCCCGCTTACTAAACGGGTGCTCTAACCAACTGAGCTATGAAAGCTTTACATTTTGCTTGAAACAAAATAAAAGATATAAACCAATTTTAATTGGTGGATTAGGAAATAGATTCGAGAGGAGTGAGGAGGGGGCAGTGGGGATTGATGCTTGGTAGGGTTTTCAGAATGTGAAGATGGAATCCCAAAATCTTATGTACAACCTTGTATGCTTCAATCACAAAGCTACCATGGTTGTACTTTTTTATTTTGTTTTTTTACCTATGTTCCTGAATTTATTTAATTTACCTATCACACTTTTATAATTATAATGTCATGTGAATCGATCATGCCTAAATTGGATATTAGTATATTGAATTTGTTTGTTTGTATTTAGTTTAAAAAATATATTTTTTAGAAAATAACTATTTTTTTTATTTTTTTTATGTATTTGTTTGAAAAAATTCTTTTAAAAAACTATTTTTTTGTTTTTTTAAAAGATAAATCTCCTCAACTTTTTAAAAAAGGTATTTTTTTCATTAACATTTTTTTTAAACAAACTGGCACATTATCTAGCAACTGTCATTTACATATGTTTTAAATAGTATATTATCAATCAAATTAAAGTAGTTTTTGTTAACAGGTTCTCACTTTTTTTTTTTACAGGATCAAATGTTAGCAATAGCACTGAATGAACATTTAAGCTCTTTTTTCTCTGGAGCATTGAAGCTTTTTTTTTTTTTCCTAACATTTTAAGCAAATTTTGAGTTCACAATTTATTTCTTCAAAAACTAACCTATTAGGTGCATATAAAGTAGAAGTTTTACCTGCATTTGCAGGTACTACATATTAACATTAACTTGTGCAAAAGCATATGTAGGTAAAAAAAAAAGTACGATAATGAAATATTACGCATTTTAGAGGAAAATTATAACAATCTATCAAATAAAAAAAAGATTATTAAAAGCTCATGATTTATAGAAAGCTACAAAATTACCATTAGATAAGAAAAAAAAGTTAGAGACGTAAGTTGCATAGTTTTATTATAGTACAAGTAAAGGTCCCCAAAGGAAAAGGGCAAGGAGGTTGAAAGTAGTGTATACTGGCTGCTGGTGTTTCACCTTCATGGCGTGTGTCACGTGTGCATTATGCTACTAATCCATTGGTATAAGATACATAAAACGATTCAAATATGGTAAATAATCAAACAACGCACGTTCAGATTATGTATAAAACAAAAGCTAAAATCGATTAAGAAAATCAACCTCTCACCATTGTTATTTGGTTCATTCTTATCAATTTTGTTCTCAATTGAGTCTAAATTTTTTTGAAATGTTCTTGAAGCTTTACAACATTGTCGGAATCACACAGTAACTGTATTCTAATTCCAATTTTTCAAATTCTCCTCTTAATACTTGATGGTGTTGTATATTGAAGGAAACATTGAGTTCTTTTAACTAAAGGAAGAGAAACACATTATTATTTATAGAATTCTGGTCATCACATATTTTCAAGGAATGTGTAACGTACATCAAATACTAAAAATATGTTTTAAGACTGTTCTCAAGATAATGAGTTGAATTTAACCTCAAAATAAACTACATAAAAAACCACACTTTCTTTAAAATTAGTAGACATTTCAATTTAAAATCCTCTCTTAGCAAAACAGTATGTTTGCTCTGATTTTAAAGGAAATAAATAACAGTTGGTTAATATATTTTCTATTCTTAAATTTGATAGAAAGATTTTCCTGATCAAATTTTTGGTGGTTTATGAATAGATAAAACTAATAATATGGATATTGTTATCTTTTAATTAAAAATAGAATTTTATATTGATAAATCAGATTTTTAATGTATGATTGAAAGAGAAAAAAAAGTTATATCTGAAATATATACTAGACAAAATTTCTCTTCCACTATGTGTCATGTTCTAAAATAACGCAGTAGTGGCACTCACAAAAGTAGAATGTTGACAATGATTGATGAGCATGACGTCCTATGCCCCTAGCTATTTAATTTCCTTTAACATAATCTTAATTTTTTATATAAAAGATTAAAATGAGTTTAGGTTGATCAAAGAGATATCTTTGCTTAGTCACTAATCGACCAATATCCTCGTAGCGAATAAGTTGAGGTAAAAAAATTGTAATTAACTTGTATCAATGTGTATAAATTTATAGTAATACAAATCATCTATATTTTATACTTTAGCTATTTTTTAAAACATTATAACTAAAATAATACACATTCATTGTAGATAACATAAGAGCACCTAGGAAATTCTGGTACAGAAAACCAAAGTCTAAAGCTAAACCATTTACAAGAGCAACAATAATGATAATAAAATGCAAGACATTCCTTATCCAATATTTCCCCATGTTCTCATAAAATATGATTGTTTCTTTAATTTCTTTAATAGGAAAAAACAAAGGTCGTTCCTTTAGATAAGTTGAGATCAGATCAAAAGATTCCCAACCTTTTGTTGCTTGTGGAATGGAACATGGAGAAATACCCATAATTGAAGAGAGATTAATTAAGTTCGAGTATATTTGAATAATGAAGGAAAAAGAGAATAAAATATGAAAAAAATTCTTAAATTTTTAAAAAGCAAATTTTAAAAAAAATCATATTCCCTCATAATAACTAATAACTCTGATTTAATCTTATTTGTACATAAAAATCTGCAAATTGATGATATATCCGAGAATAATACAAAAAAAAAAATATATGGCTAGCATAACGAAATATCATTTATTAACATCTTCCTTTAATGTACAACCTGAAATTACTTGCTAAAACAATTTTTATGTAATTACCATTTTTGGCGCCTAATGCATTCAACATATAAGTGGAAAAAAAAAAAAAGATGCTGCAAGCACGTATAGACATGAATTACCCCATTTGCATGATGGTAGTAATAACTCAGCATATCCCCTAAACAAAACCGGGCTCAGTTATTTAGCGAGTTGGGGCCCCGACCCGCCATAAACTCCGCTCCACCTCTCTGCAGTTCATCCGCACCCGTCATGGGCATAACAGGGTGAACCGGAACCGGACCGGAATTCGGCACAGCATGATACACGTGCTGTTTTAAACCCTCGTGAACCACCGCGGCGGAGGGGTTGTAAGGTTGCAGTGGAGTCACGTGCCTCACGCCTGCTCCATATAATTGGCCCGAACCCGGAACCAGCTGATGGTACCCGATTGAAACCTGAGGTGGCACCACGGCATGATATGGTTGTTGAACGTAGGGGTAAGGGGTTTGCATAGGAACCGGTACTGTTCCCGGTGGAACCGGACCGGAAACATAGAAAACAGGAACCGGGTTTACTGAATGAGCCGAATAAGCTTCGGGAGGGTAGTGAACTACAGGGTTACCCGGGTAGAGGTTTGGGTTTTGGTTCAGGTTAGGATGAGGATCCGTTTCGGGTTCGATTTGATTTTCCTTGGAGTCCGCATCTGGAACCGGGTTTAAGGGTTTGGTTTTAACTGGGGGAAGGTTCGGGAGAGAAGGCACGCACGGCGCTGATGACGTGGAACAATAAGGGAACGAGACAACCGGGGCGGGTGAACCCGGATCCGAAACAGAAACGCTGTCTTGAAGAACTGGTCCGGGTCGGTCCTTGGGTCGCGGGTCGCGTTGTTGGTGATGTGTTTCTTCTGAGTTGTCTAACCCAAAGAGATAATCGGGTACTTCCGAGACTATGGAAGAGGCTTCGGAACGGCCTCGCTCGAGCCCCGAAACACCACCGTTTAGGGCGTCGAAGAACCAGTTCTCCCGATTGGCTGAGCCGTTTAGGAGCGAGCTGATGCTGCTGGCGCGAGAGTCTTCCCCTTCGGGAAAGAGGAAGAGCCGAAGTCGCGCCGATCGCGGGTTCTGATTCTGTGCGACGCGGTCGTACTCGTCCATCATGTTCTCCACGTCTTCGTCTGTCGTGACGGATATCAACGCGTCCAGATCCTCGTTCGGGAGCTGGTACTTGGCGGTTATGTTAGTCATGCCTGCACCCGACCAAACCCCAACAAAAAAAATGAAGTTTATAATAAAAAGAAGAAAGGGAAGGGATGTGATGATGTGAGGGTTGATTTTTTTGGACCTGAGAGTTTGGAGAGTTTGAGAATGAGGGCGGAGAAAGTGATGGAACGGTGAACGACGACGATTCTGGTGTCGCCGCCGACGTAGCGGAGCTGGTTGTCGTGGGGGCGGGGGAGGATCTTGCCGCCGAAGCTGCACATGAAGCGGACGCGCGGTGGCGCGTCGTTGAAGTGATCGGAGCGTGGGGAAGAGGTGAAGGAGTCGGCGTCTAAGTCGGGTGGGTAGTTGGAGTGTGACGTCATTCTCCGGCGAGTGTGAGAGTGGAAGCGTTACTTTAGAATGTGGATTCTGTGTCAGACACGTACGTTCCCCGCTGGCATCGCTCTGCATGCTCTATCAACTTATATATAGGGACCCCTCTTCTCACCCACTTGATTTCTCAAATTCCTTCTGTTGTCAATTTTTTTTAGTGTGGGGTTTCTAATGTCATGGAATCATATAATACTTTATAAAAAAAAGTATATAATATCATTATTTAAACCTTTCTTTTTTTTTCAAGTATAAAAAACTAAGTATTCCCTTCAAATATATTGAATAATTTTATTTCTATATCTTTTTTATCAAAATAAAATTCTCTTTATTCATTGCCTCACTTATTTTATAATACTCTTTCATTTCCTTCTTTTCATTATAAATAAAAGTTAGGATAGAATATTGTTGTGCTAATAAAATTATCATAAAAAGTATTGAGGCATATTGTACTATTGTGTTCTAGCCTAGGGCTATTGTAATGCCTGGCCCTGCATTTTTCTTGGTTGTGTAATGCATTTTGCGGTTATTCAGCATTTTTCTTAAATATTTTTTAGTTTATCTCTTATATATTGTATTACCTTAATTTACAAATATTTGTATAACGTTTTGTTATCCGAATTTGGAAAAACTTATCTTTTTATTTCTTAATATTATGATATTTGGTGCTACTGTAAAAAAAATGGTTCAATCTCTACCAACATAAGGTTTTTTTTTATAAGGCAAAGATTACTTTATGACCTCTTGGTTTAGTTTAGGTATCACTTTGCAGCAAGTGATATCAATTTGTTCGATGTTATGTAGTATTTATTTAATTTTTAATTTTTCCGTGGGTATAACTGATTTTAAGGAAAAAAAAAATTGGTAACTTAAATTAATTTAATCTTAGGAATCAAAAGAATTTTAAAAATATATTTATATTTAGTCTTTTTTATTATGATATTTTTATTTAGTCTGCAACAATTATTTCACTATAACATTCAAATAAAATATTGTTTGATTTATTCAAAAATATTTTTTTAAATTTAATTTATTTTTAACATAAGTTTTTTTTTTCAAAATCAACTGTACTAAAACTTAATCTAAATCAAACTCAATAATTTGTATGAGTTTGTTTGACCTTCATAGACCGTAAAATAATTCGGTACAGCAGAAAATAAAGATCATTAAACAATTCCAGAAGCTACAAAAACCTATGCCAGAAGCATCAATTGAAGGGGAAGCACCTCCAAAATCCTGTGAGAAACTGCATTACTAGTTCTATTGCAAGCCAATCCGCACAATTATTTAACTTCTTTATACATATCCTCAAGCTTAACCGTCCAAACTAACGGATAATATTTCCCTGATTTTTCCAACATATGACACAGGGATATAGACCCTCAAATTTGGAAGTATGTGATAATTATTTGCATGGAAAAATACACAAAATAAATTTAAACAATTCTTGAAACGAAGCAATGATTAATTTAAATAATTGTTTCCAAATAGGAGGTGTCATAGTCAAGCTTTAAAATAAATTGAATGATATTTAATCAGTTGATGGAGAACGGGTGAATATGCAAATATAATTTGTGGACACACCACTCTGAAAGTTAATTTGCCAGAGAAAAGGATGGGAAAGAAGCTTAAAAAGCTTTTGTAATGTAAATTAATAAAAAAAAAATGTCAGCGAATAGGAAACTGAGATTTATTATGTTTCTTGTCTGTGTTGCTAGGAATGAGTGAGTGGCTACAAATGGTTCTTCTTATTGATGTCATGACATTATCTATTTTCGGTTATTAAACTTCTGGGCGGCAAAATAAAGTAATTACTAATATTTATTAATATTAGTTAATAAAATTGCATGATTGGTTTGGATCTACAAATTAGTTAGTAGAAAAAATATGACCAATGGGGTGCCCTTAAAAATCATGGTAGGGCATTATTCCATTATGTAAGATGTGATGAGCATGACCACGAGGATTGAGATTGTGAGGACTACTTTTCCCTTTTAAATATTGGGCCACACCACCTACTGTTTACTCATCCATGGCAATTTATGCAGGTTATTGATGGAGACATATTCTTCATCACACTGTTACACTTTAATGTAAATATTTCATCCCTTGTTCCAATCGTTAAGGTACAACAGTAAGGTTCATTAATTATTTGGACCTTTCCACTTAAAAATAAGAATGATTTGCTAATGCCACTGTTTAATTCATGTGAGATTGTTTTAATTTAATAAGTTATTTTGAGTTCAAATTTTGAATAAATATTTTTAAAAAAAATTGTTATTTATAGTAATGCTATTTTATTAGGATAAAATTATCTTTAATAAAAAATATTTATTACTTAGAAAGAAAAAAAAAGAATGATTTGCTAATTACATGGTTACCAAGTGTGCACCTAGGGTTTGCAAGAGCAGTGGTTTTGGATGCATAAGGTTGTGAAGTTGTGGTGTGAGATTGATAAAAAAAATAAAAAATAAAATAAAAAATACAGATAGTAGCATTTTGCACGGTGACGGACTAGGATGCATCAAAATGGAGTCAAAATCTTTATTTGAAATTGAGCCGAGTGATGTAGACAAGGGATACTGTCAACACCTTTTCTTTATGGCCATGCCGTGCCTAATCTTTTACTCTGCCATTGAATACCATCACTGAAAATTAAATTCAATATAGAAAGAAAAATAATAATGTAATGGAATCAGCACCTCGTTAGCTTAATTAAACTATGATATTTCATTTATTTCGATAGTAAAAAATAATTAAACCATCTTATAATCAACTAACAATACAATTGAAAATTTTAACTTTTATTATTTATTTATGATTTGTTATTTAGCTATTTTTATAAGATGTTTTCAGTATATAAATGAATAACTTATCCATACATAAAAAGAAATCAAGGATGGAGCAGCTGATTTTCAAGAGCTAAATAAAAAATTGTCAATTTTCTTTCAGAAATTACGATATTTTTAATTGAAAATTATAATGACATTGAATATCAACGTCATCCTCATCTATAATATATATAATTCATACAATTGTAACTGTAACAAACATCAAATCATTCTAAAGTAATTTAAAAATTAATATTTTGAATAAAAAATATAAATTTGGTACAATAATATTAATATTTTGTAAAAAAAAAAAAAAATCGTAGCATTTTATTATTACAGTTTAATGTGTAAAATTATTATTATAAAAGAAAAGTTTAAAATAATATTAAAAAACTGACAAATGTTAATATAATAGTATACTAAAAAGTACTACAATCATTAAAAACTTATAAAATAAATCATTAAAATCAGATATAAAAATAATTTATAAAAATTTTATTAAATAAAAAATATTACAGTTATGTTATATTCATAGTAATACTAATTAAAATTATATTATATAAAAATAATATTATAATTGGTAAAAAAATTTAAAATAGATTATGAATATTAGCATAAAAATAAAGTATAATGATACTAAAAAACAAAAAAATTTAAATACCATTATAATTATTAAAAAAATATAAAATAATTTATTAAAAATAGATAAATAAATTATAAAAATAAAAATAATAATTAAAAAGCATAAATAAAATGATATTATGACAAAATATAAAAATATCTTGGATCAGATATCAAAAAGAAAATCCCAATAGACGAAACGAAAGAATTAAAAAATAATTAATAATCAACTAATTTATTAATAGTCAAAACATAAACAATTGTAAAAATAGTTTGTCTATGCAATTGTAAACTAATATTACAATAAAAACAAATAATATAAATTTTAATCACATAGATATTAAAACACTGATACAAATTAAAAAAATAGAAATAATAATGAATATTTTTAAATATTTTATTATTTAAATAATATGTGTAAAAATTTTCC
>JAMLFT010002277.1:0-26323 GCA_026544285.1 Pachyrhizus erosus | reverse complement strand
CTAAAAAAATTTAATATTTTATTAATTTTATAAAACGACATATAATTTAATATATTTTTTAAAATATTATATAAATTAATGCATAAAAAGTATTATTTGTATAATAGTTTTTCTAATACTTTTTGTATTGATATTTTTCTCTCTCTCTAAGTTTTACTATCATTTCACTCATTTTATTTTATATTTCTCTCTCTTTCTCTTTCTATCTTTTTTATAATTATAAAATAAGTTATAAAAACTTGTTGTATAAAAAGAATTTCTCTCCATCATTATTTTCATTTTTTGTGGTTAGTTCACTACCTGCACACCAACCCGTTAAATCTTAAAACTTAAGTTTCCTCTTTAACTTTATAAGATTGAAATTAAAATTTAATAAGATAAAATAATATGAAATATTTTTTTGGTGAGATTATGAATTCGATGATAAGGCATTTTTTTACCAATGACACTAATAAAAGAAAAATATTAATGAAATATTTGTTCATAATTATTTATTACTATTAAAATAAGGTAAAATATATATTTTAATCTATGTATTTTAATTAATTTTCATTATTAGTTCTTAAACTTTCACATCAAACATTTTAATCTTTGAATTTTACAAAATATATATTTTTAGTTTCTAAACTTTACAATATATGTGTTTTTAGTCCATAAATTTTATATAAAATATATATTTTTAATATCTCCTTATATGTACATTATAGACTATCTTAATGTATGTTATAAACCGTTTGAAAGTAAAAAAATATTAAAAACATATATTTTGTAAAGTTTAAAGACTAAAATCTTCAATATAAAAATTTAAGGATTAAAAATAAAAATTGATAAAAATATAGAGACTAAAAAAATATTAGCATAAATTGAAGTGTAATGTATATTTGTTTCTACGTGAAAGAAAGCATAATTTAAAAAAATATATATAATTTCATGATTTCTCAATTAAAAAAACCTATTAGCTTAAGTGTAAAAAAAGTGATTATGTGGGGATAGCCTATAGAGTGTCGTAATCATATGCGTCAAACGCATCCAATCCAATAAGAAACAATTTGTATCATTCCTTCTTTCTTTCTTCTTTTTTTTTTTTTCATTACTTAGAAAGGACAATTACTTCTGTCTGCTCATAGGCAGAGTCTGACATTGTTATACTTAACTTAGTTCTAACTTAGTTCTAAGTCGTGACAGCTAACAAATAGGAGAATGCCACGCATTGAAGCCTCATGCCACAGTAGCACTCAACTAATAAAATTAATATATACACCAATAATGAGTATGGACCATTTTGGTTCATCGAAAAAATGGTGTTTTGGAGATCTTGCCAACTATAATTAATTCATAAATGCAGCCAAATATCAACGCTTTCACTTTTGCTTCCCAAGTTCATTTCTGATAGCATGCTTGATGTGAAGTTACTTTGAAAAGACACAACAATGAAGAATTTTAACGGATTAACTTTAAACACATTCTTGCTAATTTCGGTCAGATTAGGAAGTTTCGGATCGAGGTGGATCGCTACGGCTTTCTCGGCTGAGTAAATTGATGAGCCAATTTTTCAACAAAATATTAGTAAGTGATAACTTTTTATGCCATGATATCGAATTTAATAAATCAATATGTGATTAATTTAAGTGCAACATGTTTAATTTTTTAAAGCAAAGTTTTATATTTGAATCTTAGTGATGAAAAGAAAATTATTCGAAGAAATAATTCTATTATATTTTGAAGTATCGAAATGTTTCCATGTTGAATAAATTTGCCTTTCATAAAATATATTTGTAATCTAATTTGTTTGGCCTAACATTTTTTGTAGTTAAAAGTTACTTTTAATTTAAAGTTAAAATTAAGATTTTTTAAAATAAAGTAGAAGTTATTTGTTGGTTTTTTTTTTTTTATTAAATATTTAAATAAAATTTATTTAATAAAAAATTTAAAAACTTTAATTTTATTTGAAACTAATTATCTTGTCAAATAAATGGTATTTTCGTAAAATAAAAAAACATTACATAAAATTAGAGTCCAATAATTATACACTAAATGTTAATAGTGTAAAATAAATGTATATTATTAATTAATAAAAAATTATTATTGATATCATTTTTAATATAATTATTAATAAATTTATTATATATAACGATTTGTGATGGATTGACTTTATAAATTTTTTTATATTGTCAATACATAAGTTTTTTTTTGTAAAATTAATTTAATTTATATAAAATTATTTTGATGATAACAAAAAGTAACTATATTAAACATTTTAACTTTTAAAAATAAAAAATTAATTTAAAATTTGGTTGAAGCTTAAAATCAAGATCTTATTTAAGAATATCAAGGTCGAATAACTTGTTGATAAAACTAGTTTATTGTATAAGAGATTATTATAAATTAGTGGCAACGCAATGACATGTTCAATGCTTAGGACGAATAATTATGAAAAAAAAAAGTCGGGGAACGAAAAAACTAAGGCCACATTTGGTTTTTAGTTGGGAGGTTGGCAATATGCATTTAAAAAATATAATTGAAAAATATTTTTGTTTGATTTTCAATTGGGTCAATCTATAAATTAAATTTAGTCTTGAAAATAAATTTAAAATATAAATAAAGGAAAGTTTTTTTTAAAAAAAAACTCAATTTATAAAATAGAATTAATAAAAAAATATAAGCTTACAAAGTTTAATCTAATCATGCATAAGTCGTCTTAGTTTGCATTCACATTTGCTTTTATTTTCAGCATTGCTATTGTGGGCCGAAATTTATATGCGTGTATTGAATAAGAAATCTTAGCTAGCCAGAACTCATATTTAGCATATCTAGCCTACAACAAATTAAGCCCATCCTACATGGCTTCACGACTGGGCCAAACCCCAAACACTTACTGAACCTAGTTTCTACAAGTGCGACCCGATAGACCAAATATAAAATACCCAAAAACAAAAAAAGTCTTTGTTGACTGCAAGTTTACTTCTAGATACTCCCTTTATTTTATTTTTTTTTGTAGTTATTTCTTTGGGTTTTTTCTGTTGACTGTCTTCTTTTTTGTGGGAAGTATTTTAAAAGTAAAATATTTCAAAGTTCAATGGTTTAGAAAAAGAACTCCTAAGTTTCCTTCCTAAAAAAGAAAAATCTTCTAAATAGTACAAATTATTATTAGTATATCATTTTAAATTGATAAAACACTTGAAAAAACATGAAGACTTTTGCAACGAAATTCGAGCTCTCAGAAGATTCTCTTTTGGTAAAGTAAAGTTTATGTGAATTAGGTCTTGGAAGTTTAGCAGGGTCAAGATAAATTTTAAGATTAACTGAATGTTTACAAAAATATTTATAAATTATTTATCAACAAAGTACAATCAAACCCATATCTTTATAAAATATGAATTTGTATCTTACCAACTAAACCAACTGTTATTGATTGCCTTCGCATTATTTGTCCACCCTAAGACATGCTATTATTTTACATTCAGAACATTAATCACTGCGAATTGCAAAATAATCCTTACTGGTAGTGTTTTGCATATTCCTCAGCTTAGGCTTTAACAACATTGGTAATTTTACCCACGTGACATTCTCGTGATAAATTCTAAGATATTCATTATATTGCAGCCAAATCAATCCAAAGGTTTAATTCAATCCAATCCAAACATAAAAAGTTTATTTAATGGTCATTAGTATGACATATACCTACCTGTCATTATGAGAGATGTAAAGAAAGTAATGATGATGGTTACTAATCCTACAATGTAAATACAACTTAACCAAAAACACAATTATTGAATAGTAACAGTGTTTGCGTTTCGTCACAGCCATGTTCATTTCCCCTTACACGTGCGCCTTCAAACAAACTTCTGTATTATCTTCATATAGATAGATGCATACTAATTATTCACAAACCGGTTTTAATTACGGGAATTGGAAGATTGTTTTCCCTTAACCACTGTGACGGGGCATGAGGCATTTGTCATCACATGCTTGCTTACACTGCCCAACAGCACCCTGGAAGAAAGTGTTTCAATTCTCTTTTAGAATTGTAATTGTAACAAAAAGGTTTTGAATAATTGTACTTGTATATAATGTTTGTACAGTATCTTTTAAGAGAGATAAAAATAAAAAGAGAATTAGAAGAATAAGTTTCATAGAAAACTGAAACATTAGGTAAGAATATAATAGAGGGTGGTTTATAAATAATGATACCTTTTGATGGGGCCTAAACCCCTGCTTCCAACAACCAAAGAGTCCAGATGAAGATCTTCCACAGCATTACACAACTTATCCCTTGGATCTCCCCAGTACACCTTTGCCACTGCCTTTGCCTGTTTCAAAACACACAAAGGTTTAACCATATTTACATTAATTACATTTACACCATACATTCTTCCCATAGTAACTGCAGAAGAAAACAGCACTTAGTAAGATACAGCATAAATACCCCTTTAGTCTTGGAGGCAGTGTCAAGGATATCTATGACCTCAGGATCCTTAGCAATTCCATATTGCTTAGTGAAGTTCAACTCCCTCAATTCCTCCAGAGGCACCAAAGCTGAAAACCCATCAACCAACCAAACACAAAAATGTCAAGCACAAATACAACGTGTTATATACACTATATAGTATACACCATATGTACGAGGAGAAGAACAAAATTTATATAGTTTCTTAAGTATTATTTGTCCTATTTTCTAATTAGAATTAAAGTTTCATCTTAATAATATATCCAATTCTTTAATACAAAATTTTATCATAAAATTACTTGGGTGAAAGTCTAATTAGAAATAACACAAACAGCACCTATGAAACTCTACTGAAGTTTTGTGCATCGCAATATATGTACATAAGAAAGGGAAAGAGGGGCACTAACGTGAACCAGTGTCCTCAAAAAGCTCCTTTCGGGTGTGATGAGCTTGTGGAGGCTGAACGTTGATCAAGATGATTTGATCACCTTTGTTGATGAGATTATCAACTGCCCAACGAAGGGCTAATTTGCTGGTAGGAGAAAAGTCCACGGCTACTCCAACAGTTCGTGTCTTTGCCATATTTGATTGATGATGCCAAAAACTAAATGTTGAGTTCTGTTTTTATAATTGGTGTTCGTGTTTGGTATTCAGCGGATTTAACAGCGCCGTTGGTTTTGAAAAGTACTACATAAAAACAGAATGTTCGTGAAAGCGCTAGAATAAGATGGAGTGTTCTTTGTTCCTTAAAGATAAGTGTTGAAAGGAAATTGTGACAAATTTAAGATGGTGTGGAATATGGCATAAAGGTGACATACACAGAGACAATGAATCTTGTTTCCCCACAGAGTAGTCAACAGAAAAACACAAGATTATGCCATTGTAGTGCCATATGTCCTGTCTTGTTCTGCCAAATCACCTATGATTAGCTTCTAATTGCTTTCTAGAATTAATTAAATAGTTGATTAAAAAGACATTACTAGAAAAGAACAAAGAAAATGATTGTTCTTGATATCACTATTCTTTTCTAGTTTAAAAATAAACGGGCATAACGAATAAAGGGAAGAGATGGAATCCTTATGCTTCGAAAATTTACGTTGTAAAAGTTTTTGTTCTTAGAAATAAAGAAGGTAGAAAAATCTCTTCACAACTTGCCTGCCAATTATACTTTTAGTTGCTCCAAACCTTTAGATTTGATGGGGATTTTTAAGTAAATGGTGTAACTTTTTAAAAAATTTACAGAAATGGGTAAATTCTAAAACTTTTATAAATATGGGTATGTCTCGGTATCTTTGTTAATCTATGTTGATTTTATTCAGCAAATTCGTTGTCAATATGTTCATGGCCATCTGTTCTTCTGTCTTTTTTTCTTTAGTTATTTGCTGAAACTTCTGCGGCTATATGTGTAAAGCTTGTAATGGAGTCTGGAATTACCGTAAAACACAACGAAAATAAAAATTTAATTTTTCTAAGATCCATTTTTTTTAATAAATTACACAAACATTCTATAAAAATTTATAAAATTAAATAAATATTTTTTCTTATTTTTTATTTTTTATTTTTACACCTATCTCTCATAAATTTTAAAAAATATATGCTAACAATTTTTATATATTACATTAACATTCTCTTAATATTTATAAATATTACACACATCCCTTATATATTATACTAATATTTTTTACAAAGAGTAATTATAATGTTTATAAAGATAAAAATATTTATGTAATTTTATAAAATTTTAAAAAATATTTATAATTTACTCTATTTTTTTTAATCAAAACACTTGTAAATATGAAATGTACCATGCAAATAAAACTGGAGAGAAAATTGATTTATTTGACGTTAGTTAATAATCTATATGCACTTCGTAATTAAAACACTTGTAAATATAGATTGTTATAAATTTTTTGTTTGTCTCCCTATTTTTTATTCAAATATGAAGAGGGAGACACCTATGTTTTTAAAAAATTACCACTATTTTTTTCATTTTCTTAAGGAGAACCGGGATATGATGATAACTTGTGTGGTTTGAGTTGCTGCCGGAAAACCAATAAGAAGATAACTGTATTAGATTTTTACAAAAATCTTATTTGGTGAATAAGATAGGACAAAATCGTTGAATAAAATAATACAAGATAAAATCTTAATCAGTTATTAAGGGCAGGTATGTCTGTGGTTATTTTTAAAAAAATGATTTTTTTAATAAAATAAACAATTTTTAATTTTTTATGTGTTTGTTTAAACTGTTCATTTTTAAAATAAATATTTATTTATTTTTAGTAAACAATTTTATCTATTTCTTAAATAATTAATTACTTTAAAAAACATATTTTCATAAATATTTATTCTAAATTCAAACAAATTAACCCAAGGTAGGACAAAGTGATTAGGTATTCTTATCTTAACAAACAACGGATTACCTTTCTTAAAAAAAAAACTCAAAATTTATAATTTATGTATATCCTCCATTTCAATATTTAACAACCATACTTTAAAGTTTAATGTTATCCACTTTTAAATGCATTTTTTTATATAAAAATTCTGTATATATCATATATTATATATGAATTTTAAAACCTAATTCAATTGAGTTGCAGAAAGAGAAGGCTTTCCCGCTATGTCAGACACACACCTCAAAAGCTTGTCTTCTGACTGCTCCAGCTCCATGGAATTGGACATAGGAGCCACTCATACAGATCAGACACTTGGTACATATGCTATATAATATTTTCCTTTTAATATTCTTATTAAGGCTTCATTTGTTTCTTGGAATGCTAATGACTGATACCATAAGTTCTACTTGTTTGTGATCTTAATTTGCTTATGCCTACACCAGAGCCTTGGTTTCAGTCTGATACTTCTACTGGGTACCTTCAAGATGCCATTGCAGGCAGGGGCATTTGGGGCAAGGAACAAAATTTACCATCCTGCTCTAAGGATCAACAGGTTATATTTGATTTTGCTTAATTGTGTTATTCTTAGCAAAAGTTGTAATTGTCAAAAACTTATGACTGAAAATTCAGTATTTGGACGATCAGGTAGATCAATTTCCAATATTGTCCACAGCAGTCCAACAACCCCTTCATGGTATGTATGTCTTGGTATCTTTTTCAATCTATGTTCAGCAATTCCATTGTGAATTATGTTCATGGTCATCAGTTTGTTTTTTAATTTTTCTTAACTGTTTTATGAAAATTCTGTGGCCATAAAAGTGTATGAAGTTTGGTGATGGAGTCTGGGACTATATCAACTCATAGTAATTGAAACAAAACGTACCCACCCACCACACCATTGGCACTGTTAATTTGGCATTATGTTAATATATAACTGATGCATCTCCTCACCACCACCTTTGTAGATTGTGGATTTACACACCTAAAAAGCTTCATCACTACAAACCTATCATCATCACCACAAGGTGACACACATGAAGCTGCAATCAAACATGATCCTGCTCGGAGTAGCTATGCATCTGGTGAGTCAGATGAAAATGATGCTTTAGTTTCATTCATCACATGCTTTTGTTGAAACAAAAAATGAACTTCCCTTGATTTAGCATGACCCTCTTCTCTTTATTCCACAGCTTATTCGTCTTAATTTGCTTTCAAAATTATAACGGTTCACTTACAGTGTCCTTTTTGTTTCTTTTCTCATGTGTTATGAAGAAGGTCAAAGGAAGAAAATTGCTTACCCTTTTAAGTTGGTGAAGTCTGGAGGAGTTGAAGGGGAAACCACCCTCAAAGATATCAATCACCAAATTCTCACCACCCCATCAGCATCAAAGCCAATACCTCACCCTGTGAAAGATTCTATGATTCATCCATGCAAATTAGTCCGAGGAAGTGTCGGTCTATCTGGAAAAGCAGTGGCATCTCTTACTAGGATTCACACACGGGGTAGAGGTTCCATTACCATTATTAGGACCAAGGATTAAAGAGAAGTACTCATTCATGTGTTACATATGTCAATGTCAGTGCTTTTTCCATAATCTAGAACTCCTAGTGATACTTTCTTAGTTTATGCCAAATATGTTACAATGTAATGACAAAAGGAATTATTGTTGCAGTGTAAAAAGTTCCACTCATTATGACTATTCACTATTGAACTAAAAGGTTTTACGGGTTTCAACAGGAATATACAGAGCATTTTAATTTTCACATCATTTGTCTTAAACCAAACATGGAAATCTAACAAATTCATAGGCATGGAATGCAAATGAATCTGAGTTTTCAATTACTACTCTTTGATGAACTCCAATTAGAAGTCATGTATGTTGCAAATACATACATTGAAGGCGTGGGTATAGGATCGTTTATAAAATTAAAAACGAATTTATAACATTAGTTCAAAGGTCTAATTTTTTGTGCCCACTAAGGTCGACATAGTCTTAAAGATTGGAATAGATGCATACGATTTTAGGTTCCATTTTCTTTCTCATTGTATATATAAAAAAAAGTTTTAATTTTTAAGTATATAGAAAAGACACAAATTTTTATCGAGAAAGAAATTATTTAGTATATTTTTTGTACTTTTGATGCAACATTTACTTTCTTTGCAAATAAAATCATATCATTTTGAAATGTTTAAAATCAATCCTAAAAACTAATGTGAACACTTTCTTTTACAAGAAAAAGATGAATCTGCCTAAGAGACTCACATCTAACGGGATCTAAAAAGGATAGATAAATGCAACTAAATCTTCTTTCTTTCTGCACTGAGTCACAGAATGTTCTAAATAGACAAGTTTTGATCTATTACTATTAAACAAGAAATTGAAGGATACCAAAACTTATCTATTGCATTTAAAGTGTCCTCTGAAAATGCAATCCCACTTTAAAAAAAAGAAAGAAAGATGTTGTGGATAAATATCAAAATCATGCAATGATAGTATTTATAACGGAAATGTAAAATTGAAAAAGATCTCATGTATATTATGCAGTAAACGGCATCCACTAGTTAGCGACGAGTCTTTAGCAACAAACGAAGCTATAACTGATAACTAAATTTCTTAACATCACAAAAACAGAGTTAGATTAGTTTACAATAAGAAGCCAATCAGCAGAAATAAATAAAGTAGTCCTAAAAATAAATCTTATTAGACATTTTGTCTTTTCCAAAACTGACTCACCCAAAACGTATATGAGAGAATCTTTGAAATTGAAGGTGTTATATGTTGGTATCCTAGTACGTGCCAAGCGTTGATGCATGCATTATTTGAGAAAACACGATCCAGAAATCCTCTTCTATGTTTTATTGGAATCCATATCTCTACCTTATTTTAAGCTCTCCAGTCATTATCATGAAACAATCAACGACAGTGTCTGATGTCACAAATCAATTGGTTACCATGAGAGACAGTCCCTAAAATATCATGAAATGTTCATCATGCGGAAACATATATAATGTAGTATACGTTTTTTTTTATTATTATTATTATCAAGGAAAATTTAATTTTTAACAAACAGTCAGCCTCAACTATCACTAAGATTTCATGATGTAAAATTGATATTTAATCATGGAAAAGGGAATATTGTAGAAGAAGTAGCCGGCAATTGAGTTGGGTTACGAGTGAGACATATGTTTAGAGGATAGGCCTAATCTCTTGAGAAGATTGAGTGAGTCATGGCTTATATTTCAATCACTAATTAATAAACTATATATCGTCAAGATATGATTTTTGCTTGTTTTCATAATTTTCTGTATTAAATTGGATATCACATACACACAAAAAAACGGAGGAAGGCATATTTAGTGATCTGTACGTCTATCACTAAAAAAATCAACAAATTTACATGCTAATTGGTCTATCACTGAATAAGCTAATAAATTTTCGGAATAACATTTTTATCACCACCAAGGTGTTTTTATAAGTGGATTGGGCCTTAAGCCCAGTCCAAAACACCAAATAAATAGAGTTGAATGGTTTTTCAAATCAATTAGCTCGGATCTATGTCCCATAACAGAAGCGTAGACAAGAAAATTTTATGAGCTGATGATAATGGGTGTAATTATTTGGAGTATAGTGATGAATTTAAGATGCAATGTATAATGTTGCCATTTCATGGCTTATATCCAAGGCCACGAAGGCAAACAGAGTTCACAGCAATTTGTGGTTTCTAATGCATGCAAGCAATGAGTTGAATCACTAAACGTGGCTTTGGCAATGGCTTTGAGGTGCAGTAGCTCTTAAACAGGTGCTTATATAGGTTTTGTGGTTTAGTTGGGGGCTTTAACACGAACTGGATATATATCAGTGCATCATGAAACTTTTAAAAATGATTATAGATAAATTTGGAAATTAAGAATTAAAAATAAAATTTATAAAAATAAATTAAAAATAAATTGTTCAATTTTTTTAAAAGAAAAATGTAAATATTATTAATATAAACAGATCTAAACATAAGTAGTATCCAGATCTAATCTGACTTGAATTAATTTGTCTGCACAATTTTTTTAAAATTTTCTGAACAACTACTATTAAAATAGACTTTTGCATTATAATGTAGAATTGAACTTCGAAAATGGACACTAATAAGGACACACACTTGACAGATAGAAAAAGTTTGGAATTGATTATGCAGGTTACATGCAAAAAAACCTTTCATAGATTCATCCTACTCTAGTGAAGTGATATACTGTCCGTGCTCAAGATTTGAAAACTGAAACAAAAAACTTTAAAAGAAAAAAAAGGTCATAATATTAATGAATATTTTTTTTTTAGAGAAGTCCAAGTAAGATTTTAAATGGTTCTAAGACTATTTGAGAAAAAATTAAATTTTAAATCATTCAACTACGAGATGATTGTTTACTATTAACAAAAATAGCGAAGAGTATTGTACATCTTCTTAGGTTGCTTTGGCAACCCACTCTTTCCTCAACCACTTATTATTGTTTCCATTACTCTCACCCAAATATAACCGTCAATATTAATTGTCTATACTTGCTAACCAAAATAACTGCATATCTTCTAAAAATTAACAGATAATGCTCCAGACTAACCCAAAACTAATGATCGCTTACCTTGTGGTCTTGTTGGATGTGATGATCCTTCAATGAAAGGCTTTTGATGTTGCTAATAGTAAGGGTGTCATCTACAAGGATTTTGAAACTCAAGTCAATAGGAATCAGAGTCAAGGGTTAAGAGACAACTTACCTTATATGGGCCAGTATAAACTATTTATGACCTCTTTTGTCCTATCCTTAGTGATAATTGAATCATCTTTATGTTATCCTTACAGTTAAAAGGATTATCTATTGGTTATAATTGAACCTGTGTGGTAAGTGGACTGAGCTATGTAACACCTGAACCAATTTCTAAAACAAATAACCATCAATATTGTTCTAGATTGTCATCATGCCTCATCGACTTCTGTTGCTATGTTAACTCAGGAAAACTAGAAAGCAGACCAATATTATTTAGAGTAAGGATTCATCTTATATACTGAGTCTTGGAAGAAGGTTCGATTCACCACACATCTCATGCGCATTGTAATTGCCTAACAAAATTTCTTAGGCATTTGACATGTATATAAGGCTTCTTACGCCCCATGTATGCAATCTGACTATTCATTTTTTCTCACCTCTTACATTCACTAACATTAAGTGTTAGAGTTCTTGCAAGTGGTCAATTTCCTCTTTATGATTGTCATATAGATGTTGTGATCCTCCTCCTTGTCTACCTATCAAAAATTGTCTCTGCCCAGGGAGTGTCCATCTAGGCCCATACTTACAGACAAATATTAATCAATATGATTTAATGACTTATATGTTTTAAGAATTTCATGAGAAGATAAAGATGGTTGAAAATGACTTGCAGTGAATATCTATGTTGATAGGTCAGTTTTTCACATCGCATTTCAAGTTTTATTTATTATAGTATTATAATAGATAAATGTATGAATGTAGAGTAAAATAGATCTTCGTGGTTTGGGTTATAAATTAAAGAGTTATGAAATAGTAATTTTGGAAAGGTTGGGGGTGAGGGTTTATCACTTAATGTTTCAAAATGATGAATTATGAGTTAATGAATTTCTTTGAGGTGGGAAAGTTGAATAAATTATGTATAGTATAGATATAGAGCTATTCATCGGTGTATTCTGATGATAAATAAGCCTCAAATTAAATATAATTTATTTCTTCTGGATATCTCTAAATATAGAATTTTTTTTTATATTTTATTCTGTTTAACGCATGCTTACCCTTCATGCAAGACTTCCTGTTAGCAAATAACAGAAACTTCTAAAGAAATATAACAGAATACGAAAAAGAAAAGTTAAGCATGAAAATCGTAAAAAACAATAGAATTAAAATTGGAGCTCAACCTATTTACACTCAACCCAGCTGTCTATATAGTGATGATTCTTCACTTTTATGAAGAAAAATAACTTTTTTAATGTCCGTACTATTGTTTTTTTTCAACTCTCTTTTGTCTTCACTTGTTTGCTTTATTAATTTTAAAATTATTTATTTATACCTTAATATTTGGAGAAGAGAAAAGAGAGGAAATTGACCCTGCCCATGTTTATGAATCCGAGACACCTTACCTAACCAAGTTGGTCCGTTTCCACACAGATAGAAACAGCAGGTCCACGCCCAACAAGGACTCAAGCAATAGGTAACCAGAGGTTACAAATGTGCAGTTTAGCGGACAACCTTCAATTCAAAATGTCAAATACATTCCTCTTCATTGTATTCTAGAATGAGAAATACTTCTATAGTTTTATATGCTTTTTTAAATAAAGGTGTACTAGTAATTTTTTAATTGTGGATTAAAACGTTTTTTCTTGTAAATCTAATTTTAATGCATTAGTAATGTGAGATTAAGAAACAATAAATTGTCATTTTAGAATGTATTGTAATATGATTTAATTTTTTTTTAATAATATACGAAAATTTTGTTTTTTCTAATACAGTACATCATTAAATAACGCCGTATTTAAATTAAATCCTTTTACTATATGTTTGCATGGTGTGAATTGCCAAATATACTCTCCATTAATCCAAAATTTATAGCATTAATGTAATATTACCTAACTCCACTCATTCACAAAGCAAGAGTGCCAAACTTTTTATTTTGAAGAAAGTCAATTAAGCTTTTGAAAGAAAGGTAATTATTACACTACTCATATTTTCTTTAGATATAAGTTGTTACTGATTATACAAGATAAATATTTAAACGATTATTGATGAAAATAACAGTTACTAATAAAAGTTAAATAGTTTAAGGAACTAGTAACAAGGGGTAAAAAAATGAATACGGTAATAACATCTTCCAAAAGGTGGCAACTAGCTATTTGTATGGATACGAAGTAAAGATCAAGTGGTGAGTTGAACTGTGATTACCACCACAAGAACAACGATGTTGTCTCGTGAAATAAATCAAAGGAGGAACGACCTTAATATTTTTCAAATCTAAATACATAACAAAAGTGGACGGATATACATATGTTGTTGAAAGGCAAGAGAATGTTGAGGCACGATGTCACTGTGTCATTTGTTCGTGTTAGGCACGTATTTGTCATCATTCCCCATTCACGAAGATGATTCATATTCAACTCCTTAGAAAATGACTATCATTCATTACAATGTAAGAACAAGTGCGTGGAAATTCAAATCTTCTTTAGCTCTTTTTTATTTCGTTGTTTGTTCTCTCTTTTCTTTTGGTTCAAGGAAGTAACGTGGAGATTCCCTCTTCTTTCTCACTCTCATGCACTTATTTGGCTTATAAGTACAAGAAGAAGCCATTGTATTGGAGAGTCTCTCTTTGTTTCTCTCTCTCTCTCTCTCTCTCTCTCTCCCTCAATCTGAGTTTGTATGGGAAAGTCAACGGCATGTTTTGTTGGTGCCATTGTGATCCTGTGGTGCTGCATAAGCCATGTCACATCTGATGCATCGGATCACCGTTACAAGAAAGGAGATTCCGTTCCCTTTTATGCCAACAAGGTGGGACCCTTTCACAATCCCAGGTCAGATTTTAAATCTCTGTCACTCTCACTTTTACCATTTCTTATTTATGCTTCAGAATATTTCAATCCGAATGTTCCTGAGAAGATATTTAAAAAATATATATATATATTTTGTTCTTTTTGTGTTATGATGGGGTTACCATTTTGAGAATGAGATTTCTTCTGGAATTTGGGTGCCTTGCCTCTTTCATCCCTTAGTGTTGCTCTGATTTATGTGTAATGGAGATTCAATTACCTCTTCATCCTATGGTGTGGATTTGGATTTTGGAACCTGTTCAAGACTTAGATCAGTGAAATCTAGTTGTTTGAGTGGTGAAAGTGATGAATTCTTCACTGTGGATGAGGAAGAAATGAATGTGACTTAGAAACTGTGGTTTAATTATGAATACTTTGAATTTCACTGTAGGAAACTCAAAATCAAGAGATATTAGTTTCCTTTGTTTCGATGTCAAATTCAGATATTGTAGGCTGTGTTCAATGAAAATCTAGAACGAATCCAAGCGATCAGGCTGGCAGAGTTGACCCTTAAATTGTTTTTATATAAGACTTACCTTCACAATCAAGTAATGTTCCAATGCATCCCCTCTGGATTTTTACCTCTACCATACCATTTCCTTTTATTTAAGTTTGATTATTCTATGGCCAAGAAAGAAAGTGCAAAATTTTTTTTACTGAAAGACTACTAAATTCATTAATCTTAATGCGTGTAAATAAGAATGTATATTCGAATAGTCTAATGCATGTTTAATTTTTAAAGCATGGTTATCATATCCATAAATTTCATCCTCACAATAGAATGACTTTATTAATTCTTTGTGTTTTCCCCTTTTTCTTCCTTACCACAGTGAAACATACCGATATTTTGATCTTCCCTTTTGTTCACCAGGTTAGTTTGCTAGTACGATTCTTTTTTCTCCTATTTCCTACTAATATGTCTTTGGTTTCTCCTATTCCCTATAATTCCAAAACTTGTTGGCTACAGTTAATGTGGAAGAAAAGAAGGAAGATCTTGGTGAAGTTTTGAACGGGGATCGATTAGTTGTTGCTCCTTACAAATTGGACTTCCAAATTGACGTAGAACCTCAAAGTATCTGCAAAAAGATGCTTACAAGAAAAGACGTTGCTCAATTCAGACATGCCGTCTTGAAGGACTATTTCTATCAAATGTACTATGATGACTTGCCCATTTGGGGTTTCCTTGGAAAATTTGAGAGTGAAGACAAGGATGATCCAACTGGCGCCATAGTCCATCTTTTCGAACATGTCCATTTTGAGATTCTGTACAATAAGGATCGCATTATTGATGTTTTCATTCGAAACGATCCACAAGCAGTTGTGGACCTGGCAGAAAATAGGGAAGTAGAAGTGGACTTCACATATTCTGCCAAATGGATTGAAACAGATACTCCATTTGAGAAGAGGCTGGAGAAATACTCACAGACATCCTCACTGTCACACTTGGAAATTCATTGGTTTTCTGTCATCAACTCATGTGTAACTGTTCTCCTCTTGACTGGATTCCTAGCCATAATTCTCATGCGTGTGCTCAAGAATGATTTTGTTAAGTAAGAATCATTCTCATTCTCATTCTCATTTACTCATCCAACCAGTGTGTACTTTCATGGATTTAAACCTCTTAATTCAAGGAACTTACTGTATCAACCATTTCAAATATGACAGGTTTACTCCTGATGAGGAAGCCGTTGATGACCAGGAGGAAAGTGGATGGAAGTATATCCATGGTGATGTGTTCAGATACCCAAGATATAAGTCTTTGTTTGCAGCAGCACTTGGAACAGGAACCCAGCTATTTACACTGTGAGTTACCAGCTTAAGCACTTATCTTTTGAGGGTGTTGGCCTTGTATTGTTCAACTATTTCCTGACCATGATTATTTGCTTTTGCTTTCAGTACAATCTTCATCTTTATGCTTGCTCTAGTTGGTGTTTTCTATCCATACAATAGGGGAGCTTTATTCACTGCACTGGTGATCATATATGCACTAACGTCTGGCATCGCGGGCTACTATGCAGCTTCCTTCTATTACATGATTGAAGGGAAAAACTGGGTACATTTTTATTGCATAGGCATTTCTCTGTCTGAATTGCTAGTGAATTTGCTTAAGTTCCTGCTGAAATTCCTTTTGGATATCAGCATGTTGTGTACTTTACTAGCTTTGAAAATCCATATGGATCAAACAGATATTTTATTACAAACCTTAAGTACGTTGTCTGTTAGGCAGAATTATTATTAAAGAACAATGTTTAATTGTTGTGTCATAGTTTCTTCTTGTTGTGTGCTTTGCTTTAAACAAGTGGAAATACACTGACCTAAATGAAGTACACTAATAGGTTTTGATTTGTTTCTTGACAGGTGAAAATTTTGGTGTTGACTGGAAGTTTGTTCTCTGGACCTTTGTTTTTCACATTCTGCTTTCTTAATACTGTTGCACTTGCCTATAATGCCACCGCAGCACTTCCATTTGGAACAATTGTGGTTATTTTCCTCATATGGACTCTTGTAACTTCACCTTTACTATTACTGGGTGGGATTGCTGGTAAGAATAGCCAATCAGGGTTTCAAGCTCCTTGCCGCACCAATAAGTATCCTAGGGAGATCCCACAGCTAACTTGGTACCGTACAACTCTGGCTCAAATGGCTATGGCAGGTTTTTTGCCCTTCAGTGCCATTTACATTGAACTCTACTACATCTTTGCTAGTGTGTGGGGTCACCAAATCTACACCATATACAGCATTTTGTTTATTGTTTTCATCATCCTCTTGATTGTCACTGCTTTTGTCACTGTGGCATTGACATACTTTCAGCTTGCTACTGAGGACCATGAATGGTGGTGGAGGTATGTAGCGTGTTAAATGAGAGTTCTATCACTGTATTCCTTGTTTATAAATTAGAATTTAGGTCACACTTTGATGTAATTCATGTTCCTCCCTTCTCTGATTATTTCGTTTTTGGCATGATTAGGTCTTTCCTTTGTGGTGGATCAACTGGCTTGTTCATATACGGGTACTGCTTGTATTTCTATTATGCAAGATCAGACATGTCTGGCTTCATGCAAACCTCTTTCTTTTTTGGCTACATGGCTTGCATATGCTATGGTTTCTTTCTCATGCTTGGAACTGTGGGTTTCCGTGCTGCTTTGATCTTTGTCCGTCACATATATCATTCTATCAAATGTGAATAATAGCTTACTGGAACCAACCAGACGCTTTCTTTCCCTTTGATGTAGTGACACAAGCTTTTCCTATAGTGTCCTTAGTTCTTGTAGCAAATAGTTTGTCAAAATTTAGTGGGGAAATATTTTAAGAGCCTGAAGTGCTTTACACAAATAACGAATCCCGGATTTCTACCAGTGCTATAGTGTCAGAACAAGTCATAAGTAGTGTAACTCAAAATTCTCGGAAATATAGAAACTTTTTGCATTACTATCAAGTATAGAAATATAGATTTCTGCCAGTGCTTCATATATTATCACAAAACATATACGACAGTAGTGTAACACAATTCTCTCATGGAGTTATGGAAGCTTTTTGCATTACCTTCATGTTTGTGATAAGCTTATGTTAACAGCATCATATTAACCGTATCCTATATTCCTAATTCATGAAACATTATAATAATACCACTTTAACTCTATAATTGGCTTTGTATTTATCTAAATATAACCACTATGAGCGGTTTTGTTTTACTTTACGATATGGTAAATATCTAAGGCAGGCAAAACGTTACAAACTAACAAGATAAGAAAATGACACGCAATTTCAATAAATCAAAGATTTCCTGGTTATTATATGTTATATTATGCAGAATTAATAATAACAATGTTAAATAAGGGCACTAACGTATTTCGAAATACATTCTAAATTTTAGCATATATATAGTTTTAAAGCTTTTTCCATAAATGGCATCCAGACGGCAACTTGTCCTACATGCAGCATATTATAGAGGCATCAGAGTACATCTTATCAATCTTCCTCCTAAAGGCGTTTCAAAATACACAGTATTCTTAAATTGTTGATATGTACGGAAACGAAGTAAAAAATCGAAGTTTCAACTAACAATGTAAACATGGTAGTTCAGGACTACATAGAATGATCTTAAGTCTAAACTTGCGATTACAAAGCATGAAATTCAATGCACCAGGAATAAATTTTAGTATACATTATCTATAAGTGCCAATATAGATAGCATTCACCAATCTAAACATCTGTCAACCAAGAGACAACCAGTAATCCCAATATTTTTTCTCCGTGAAAGTCATCCAACATCTGATACATGCAATCCATGGTAACTTTCAATACTTCCAAGTAGACCCGCCAAGTCTAATAACCTCTTCACTTCCACTATCCTTTCTAGGAATTCTTTCCATGTTTGCATCTCCTTTATTATCCCCTAAATCACCATACATATCTTTAAGTTTAGCTAGATTACTGGAAGCAGGAGTTCTCCTACTCTCATCTCTCTGTGGACTAGAACGCGATTCATACCGAGCAGTGCCAGCTTGAAGGCTCCGACTTCGACTCCTGCTCCTACTTTTACTCCGACTCCTGCTCCTACGATAGTGCTTACTACCATTGTCATAATCCCGGCTGCTTTCTCTCTCTGTGTACCTAGACCTCCTGTCATAATCATAACTCCTCTCTCTTTCCCGCTCCTTATCCCTCCTGATTCTGTCCCTCTCCTGATCTCTATCCGAGTCACGATCCCTGTATCTTTCACGGTCTCGGTCTCGGTCTCGCTCCCTATTCCTATCTCGGTCACGGTATCTGTCCCTATCACGTTCCCGATCCCTGTCCCTATCTCGGTCCCGATCCCTGTCTCTGGACCGGGACCGATCTCGGTCCCTATCCCTGTCAGGATATTCCCGGCTCTGGCTGCGGCGACTACTTGGAGATCTTCTTATGTCATCATTGCCATTTCTTTCATTAGAAGGTAATGTACGGCGAATAGGTGAAGAATCCCTTGTGGAGGCACGATGTGGAGCCCGCTGACCAAAAGAGACTGAAAGGGCAGCTTTGACGGAAGGTGGTCTACGGGCAGTATCATCAGAACCATGACGGGTAGATTCCCCAGTTGAACCAGAATGTGTAGTGGGAAGCTTCAACTTTCCAAGATTAGACACAACCTGCCGCAATACAGGAACAGGGATGCGAGGAAACAGTGTGTCGAAGTAATACTGCAACAGCAGAACAAGCTCATGAATCCCTTAAAATATAATTAAATAATCTGGAATTAAAGGGGTAAAATCAACTTGGGAAATGCAGCAATCAAGTCTGTCAACCAAGGCATACTGTGTACTATACACAGCATTCCCAAAATCATAAAACATCAACAAACACGCAACAAAGATGATAGCTGCCATGAAGAGGTAGTAACCACTTAGCCCAAAGAAACATCAAACATTTATGTAAATACTAACTATTCATGAGAATAGAAAGAACAAGATGAAGTTTGTGTGCCTCTCTCCAGAATCCTTCCATGCATTAAAAACATAATCAGATGTTTCAGTGCCTGCACTTGTTCCTTCTTCATTTGAACCAATCAAGATTCGGAGAAGTCATCTAAATCCTTATAAGTATTTAAAAGGCATCTAAAACTTTTTAACAAGCATTCGTCTGTGTTTCTATGTAAGGGCTGGCTTGTTGGATTAAATTTGTTTCAGTTTGTATTCTCATTATACCTCAAAGTAAGAAACATATCAACTAGAGTAGTTACGTACATGCAAAACTTGAAGACTTTAGACACTGAACATCACAAATTTCAGGATGTACAGCTACATATTATATAATACAGAATGGCAATTGGTACGTGTCTACATGATAACATGGCCAGCCACTGTTACCAAGTATTTAGGTATTAGGTTACAATGATTGAAGACAGACAGATAATATAGCTCCATAAGACTTGGAAGTTAAAACATGTTACAACACCAGAAGTACATACCAAACTATAAATGGTGTAAAATGTGAGACTTGGATCTCCTATACTATCAGGGGTATCAAACAACTGGTACATAAAATTTGCAGGTGAAACAAAAATGCAAATTAACAATGAGAAAGATAAACATCAGCTCAATCTCAGAAAGAAATAACCTGTCATTAATTTTCTCACTCAGACTAATTTATCAACTTGAACCCTCATGTTCATATTTCCAATATTAGAAATTTAGAATGCATCCATCTGAATAATGAAGGTGAAAAATGTATTTCAAGGGACTAAACTAATCTGTATATAGGCTATATTGATAACATGCATGTCTTTCAGGCAGAGGTTCTACTCTAAAGCAACTACATGGAGAAGTACTCAATTTTTTTTGGAAGCCTCAGAATACAGTGGCTCTAGAGATGAAAAATCAACCATCATGAGCATGCAACTAAAAAAATGTGAAAAAAAATGGAAGATTCTTAGGAACTAATTCTTATCAGCAATTACTGGTAGGTATAAAAGTTTTATGTCCAAAGATACCGAAAGCACCTCATACTGTTACTCCAAATTATGGGATGATGAGGGACATATCTGCATTTGCAATCTTGTCATGCATCTGAATTCTGGTAGGAGAGCTCTGAAGAGAGAATTCTCAGTTTAACTAGTCAATACTCGAGTGAAATAATTTTTTTCCCTTGCCATTGTGTGGCATACATTTAAAATTCTCTAAATCAAAAAGGTCAGAGTATAATTTGCCAATTATCATGTAAATGCATTTCGTTGTCTACAAGCAAAACGGAAGCATGAGTCCAAAGAGAATAACCCAGGAAGTATGCTCTTATGTAAAATATAGCCTAATAGATTTAAATATAACAAACCTGTCCAAGAAGCAAATCACGGACATATACACCCATTGTAGTCATTCGACCATTAGATCCAGGAGAAAATTCCTGAAACACAGTATCATAGCTTAAAATGAAAATTAATTTATATAATACTTAAGGGAGCACTCTAAATGATATCCTAAGATTGGAGATAATTCAAGACAACTAAAACCCAAGCAAGTAACTATCTTCCAAATCAAAGGAACATATGGGCATTACATATATCAATTACCAAACATAGATTTCTTTAAAAGCAGATCATATGAGAAAAGTTGGCCCACAAAACATTTTTGACAAACATGTTATTAGCATGGCTCCATATATAACAATGGAATAATCAGTGTTTAGACAAATGGAAAATGAAATAACAAAAAAATAATATCCAGGCTTCAGCACTTTAATCAAATCCAACTTGAGGCATGAAGAAAGTACACACAAATGGATGAAGGCAATAATACTCTATTAGTTTTAAGTAAAATTATCAGAATATAGAAAGATTATAACCAGTCATCCTCATACCTCATCATCTTTTACATATGGCTCAAACCAATTCCATAGTGTCTTCGGATCAGCACAATATCTCAGATAGAGAAATCCAACCTAGAAACAACAAAAAGAATCAATACAGAGCACAAGATAAATGGAGAGGGCAAAAAACACCAATGAGAATGTTGCATACAGAACACAATCTCTATTTTGATACCAAGAAGAATATAATCATACCATTTTTCATCTCATTAAACAAGCCTTGAGATTGATAAAAAAAAAAAAACATATACAAGATGCAAGTTAGTACAGTCCTGACATCAAAACAATTTGAATTAAACAGGAACAGATTAATTAAATTATTAAATGTAACCCAGTTCACAAGGCCTCCCGCCTAATAGGGTAGGGAAGGAAGACGCATGCAGCCTTACTGCCAATAGAGACTGTTTCCAAGATTTGAACCCATGATCTCCAGGATCATAAGGCATAAATCCTTACCCATGTGCCAAGGTTCGTGCTATCATGGAATTGGATTATTACAAGAAAGAAACCATTTGCTCTTTCAAACAAATTATTTTCAAAAGCAACTTAGAAGTGGGGAGATTGATAATTTCTTATGTATTATGTAATATTTAGTTTCTGAAACAAAATAGATTTCTTTTCTTTTTCCTGCCAAATGATACTTTACCACAGCCAGAGAGAAGAGACAGATAAAGAGAAAATAAATAAATAAATATATATAAATTAAAATCAAAATATGATGTACATGGTATATAGCAACCAAAACAACAGGGCCACCTCAAATCATATCAAAATTTAAGTACATAATTCCCAAGTAATGCAAATAAAAAGTAACAAGTGTCTGATATGATGAACAGAGAAATCAATCCCATAAATTTAATATTTATCCTTCTGAATCTATCTATAAACTTTTATCTATATTGCTCTTAATTGGAAGGTACAAAATACCCAGATCTAACCTCTAAGTGGAGCAAGAGCAGTAAGACCCAAGAAGGGTATTAAATCTAAGTTATTTAGGCCTCCACAAGAGGGCTCGGTGATTGTGGTTAAGGGCTAACTATCCTAAGTTTAGTAGAATCATTTGATGAATCTGTTTTTATTTCTTTGATCTCTATTTTGAGATTATTAATCTCTGCCTGAGATCTCGAATTGTGACAGCTTTTACTGAGGATTTTTCTAACTTCTTTAGTGTTTGTTTGAGATCAAATTTGTTGGTGATTAATAATTATTTTTGTTTTTGGAGTTTTTTCATCTAATAATGATTTTAACTTTTCTAGTCTCTTCTCCTGGGGATCAGGACCCAAGAAGGGCAGTAAGCCTAAGTTATGTAGGCCTCCACAAAGAGGGAAGAAAGGGTACACACTTGATGACTGTGGTTAAGGGCTAGCTATAAAACTTTGTTGAAAGATTCAAGATAAAATTATTAAGTTAATCTATATAATATATTTCTACAAAACTAGATGAGGGTACTAATATCAGAGAATGTTGTATGAAAATGCCTAACAAAGTTCTTCATACTTTTTCTCGCCTTTCCTTCAAATCTTCTGCATCTACCTCTACATCCGCCACCATCTCTCCTTCCGAACTAAATGAGCCAGAGGATCAAGAGATCCATCCCAAACATAAAATCTCCAATGAAGAAATCTGCTTCAAAGATATCAACCAAGACTTCAATAACTGGGGAATTCCTAAAATCCCAGAAATGAACTCTACAAACCAAAAGAAAATAAACACATGATGACTAGTTCTGATTATGTGACCAGAACAGCAGAAAACAATATCCCTTTGGAACTAGATGAAGGTGAAGAATTTCATCTCTTGTCAAGGGAATCAATCACCAAACATGCAAAATGTTAGACTTGCACATAGGTTGTGTCAAAGTAGCTGTAAAACCTCTAATTAGAGAAGGTTTGAACACCTCAATACTCATGTCTAAGAGATGCACGACATAACAAATTTCAACATTCATTCTAGGAGCAGTAGAAACGAACCTAAGTCATGGACCAGTATTTTAACAGTTAGATTGAAATTTATTAGATTTTCTGTTTCTCAACATAAAACTCTGTAGCTTATACGCAAAGCCCGGAACTATTCCAGTGGAACTGATGTATAGAATTCAGTACAAAGTGATGAATTCATGCAACTCAAGAGTCCAGTTGAAATCAAAAAATAGAGAAGAAACAATGTTTCTGACAAACTTTCCTAACCATGGTAAACACTAGAGAGGATAATCAGCAACCATTCTGGAAAGAAAAAAATCTTAGCTGGTCTCCCAAAATCTTTAGGAGATAGAGTTAGGGAAATATATTTGTGTATTAAAAAAAGTAAAACAAATTTTTCCCCGTGATATACTAAGCAAAATAAGGTATTATGATGCATCCATTGCATATAGGACCTAATAATAACTATAATATAGGCTCAAGATTGATTGGCTTTGTTGATTCAAATATCCAATAAAGGATTTCCCTTTTGCACAAAGAAACATGGATTGCAGGCCATTAAACCAATTCAATTTGTGTTAATCCATCAGGATTTAGCATGATATAAAAACAGTCGCAGTTAAATTAACAACTGAATCAGGTCACCTATTAATATACAGAAAGGATCAAAGACTGGCAAAAGAGGTTATAAGGCTTGGGGTCTTAACACTTGAGATTTGGTGAGCTCAGGTTTTATTTTTAGATATGGATTTGACCAGATGCTAGCACCATCCAATCCCACAATCAATCAGAGCAAGACCAGATAATCTCATCAAATCATGTTTTTGTGAGCGACCAAGATCGAAGCAGCAGGCATAAATTGTGGAAGCATATAATCCTACAATCTAACATGCAATTTTGGCTACCTTACATTTGACGATTCAACAAAAATCCACGAACATACTCTGTCCAGGCTCTGTTGTGACAACTCAACTATGCAAGATATATTATACTACAAACAAGTGATTTCAGTGCAATCAAATAGTCTCACGTGCATGCATTTTTTCTTGATATAGAAAATGACTAACTATTCATGGCAAGCATAAATTTTGCCAGTTCCTAAACTTGATTAGAAATGTTCACAGAGGCATTCGTGCATAAACCAACAAAATTTTCAAGCACAAACACACATACCATATCGAACACAATGTTTTCACCACTTTAAACAAATCAGTAAAGTCCCATATACGTTTTCATGCCTGTCTACATACCGCTCTTATGTAAGGAGAATCAGGGTGTTTTAACAGTCCATGCATTTGCTTGACAGTGAGCCTCATTGTAAAAAACTTGTACAGAAGACAGAATGCAGTTGAAGGGCCACGACAATTTCCCGTCATCCATGGTTCCACATGATCAACTTGATTGTAGATCTCATCAATAACTTCGTGATACGTTTTCAACCGATACAGCTCCTTGAAGTAATCAGAGGACAGAATATTCATGCAAAGCACTTTCTCTAGCAAGGAGTCAATTGGCTTGCCACAAGTCTGTATCTCCATGATGTCACAAAATATACTATTGCTCCCACAGTTACAATTTCAAAATGTCAACTACAAGCACGGATATGAAGTCACAGTCCCATTCCTACAGAAAGAGACAAAAACAAGTGTTAGTGAGTATTCAAAACAGTTATAATTATTATGACGAACTAACAAACAAGAAAAAGCATACAATTTCATTTCAAGCACAAAGAGACCAATTAAAAGTAGGACAAAGCTACTTATATTAAATTTCAAAAAGAAAGTTCTCTTGCTACAAAAATCATGCAACAAATTAACAAGCAGTAGGAAAAAAAAATTCCGCTAAAATTTCAAAGTTTACATTAAAATAGATCCGCTCCGGGAGAACGAAATTTTAGGTACTTGCGGGAGCGAGTTACTGTGGCAAAATGAATAAACGAAATCGGTTAAATTCGCGAATGGAAATCAAAAAGAAAAGTGGATGAGCAGAGGCAGAGGCGCGAGAAGAAGGAAATAAAAGAAATCGAAATTGAGATTAGGGATTTGGAAAGAAAAGAGAGGGAAAAGTAATGAAAGAAAGGAAGCGGACTTGAAGAAATTGGTACCAATTGGTGGGGACAACGGGAGAAAGCCGATGGTTGGAGAGCGGTGAAGAACCCTAGCTTTGGAGGCTCGATACGTTTGGGTTAGCAAACTCGGAACGCAACTTGTAACACAGGAAACGTTTGCCTCAACCTTTTAAAACTAGAAACCCGAATCGAACTGGACCCGTTCACGGAAGGGAAAAATACAATATCATTATTTATTTGGTTTGATTTTTTATTTTGATAAATATATTTTAGATAAAATTGAATTAGAAAATTTAATTAAAAAATAAGGAGGAATTGAAGTTATAAAACTATCAAGGGGATAAAATGATGCAATACTTTTTCAACTGATCTCGAGTTTGAATTTTGAATAATTAACTATGTTAAATATTTAAAATAAATTATTATTTATAATAATAATAGTATAATTTAATTATATTTATGGCTTATCAGATTTTACAATCCTGTAATTTTAATTTTTTAACTTTTGATTGTGTTAATTAAATTTTTTTTAATATTTTAAATGTATAATTTTAATTTTGTAAAT
>JAMLFT010002276.1:0-26325 GCA_026544285.1 Pachyrhizus erosus | reverse complement strand
AAAATTTTATTTTTAATTCTTATTATTAATATATTATTGTTAAAAATTAAGTTATTACATATTTGATAAAATTTATTTAAATAAAAATTTAATATTTTAATAATTTTATTTATATATATGAATTTATAAATAGACAATTCAATACTTAAGAATAGTATATTAACAATTAAGATTAAAAATAAAATTTATAATTTTTAAAAAGAATTTATTAAAAATTAAAAATAAATTTTAATTATTTATTAATGATAAAAACATGTTTAATACTTTATTTGTTGTCTTCTCCGTCCCATTTCACATGGGTTTTATAAAGAAGAGGAAAAAAATCATTTTTGAATTATTTATGAAGAACACGAGGTGGTTAGGTCTCAGGCGGTACGAAAGTCATCATGGCCGTTGGATATACAGTTATTTAAATAAATGGTCTAGATCATTGGGAGGTAACCTGTGGATACAAGTATTTATAAGTAATAAAAAAAAAATTTAAATGTGTACAAGTGCTTCCGAAATGAAAGTGCTTGGTGCAATTGCTTATGTGACATATGTGAGTTTTGTGAGGATGCAGAGACATTGATAATAACAGGAAAATCCGCAGGGTGAGAGATAAACCCAAATCAATGAAGAAAGTAACGAATAATTGGGAATGGTATGGTTTGGTGTGGTTCTTGACTTAAGACAACTGAGAACAGCTAGCAAGTAGCTAAGTGACAAAATGTTAGGAAAGTTGAGTGTGATTTGCAGATAGTGGAGGGGTAGTGGGGTCCTAATGAGTAGTCAGACTAGAGAAGGATGTAGAAAAACAAATTTTAAGTTGTCTTCTTTTAACAATATGATGTTGCAAATGTTTTGTGTCAAAATTAATGTATATATAAATTATCATAGACAACAAACATTGTTGACTTCATTTTCCATATTTCATAATGGAAAAGCTTAGTGTTAGAATCCGATTTACACGGTTAAATTAAATTGAGTAATCACACTTGTTTGGCTTCTATTTAATCAAAATAGCATTTTTGTTTTTTTTTTAATGGGAGTGGATGGTCTATCGTTGGGACGCTAACATTACTCTGCAATTGTGGTATTAATATAACAATTACTTCCTTTTCTTATAAAACTTCCTTTTAATTTATCTATTGGTTTACAATATTAAAAATAGGTTAATTGTCATGTTATGTAAGTATAATAAATATTATATTATCAAAAAATTAGAAATTAATATTAAAATAACTATTATAAATAAAAATTAACAATTTTGTTATGTATAATAATATCTAATTACATGATAATATAAAAATATTTATATTTTTTATATTTAAATTAAATTCTGAAAAATAATCATTAATTTTCCTTCAAATGTCTTTTAAAATGGTGCTCATAACTATCATTTGCTATTTACAAAAAAAGATATAATTTAGGATTAGTGTGTTTTATTATCATATCAATTTTGTACAATATAACATATTTTAATGTAAATATTATGATTTCGAATTTTATAGATAAAAAAAATTCACTCACTAGTCATATATATATTTTTTTTACAGATATTAGCCGCTAATAAATATTTTTTACATAGATAACATGGTTATAAATTTTTTTTAATATCATTTAATGTTTAAAATTGATTATATCAAAATTATTTTTATTAAAATCTAAAATAAGAACACTCGATATTATTATTACTTTTTTCTAGAATTTAGGATTGCTAATTTTTTACAATACCTTAAAACGACATTTGATAGCATACACAATGGTGTATACTTTATATATATTTAAAAAAAATCAAAATTATAAATTATTGAAATAATTTATCTAAAAAAATAAATGAATATATATTAATAAACCTGATAGATATTTATTGACACACATCTATTTAATTTTCATGAATACCATGAATATATTTTAAAATAATTATATTTATAATTTGTTAATACTTCTTTTAAAAACCAAGTAAATATTTTCTTTTAAATGCTAAAAAAAGAGATGAAATTATACAAATTATGTTACACCATTATCGTGCCATGATTTCTGCCAAATATTTTTTATTTTTAATTATCCTATAGAATTTAAACACTTAATTTTGTCAATTAGATTCCTACAGATATATTCATTCCATTTTACACAACTCAAAAAGAAAAATATGAGTCCAACGACTGCATTTTAAGTGTAAAAATTTTACACTGTTTATTAATAAAAAAATAATATTAATATGATTTTTAAATTATTTATTATAAAAACCAACTAATTTATTATATATAATATTTTTTATTAGATGATCATGTAAAATTATTATAAATACATGTAACTTTTCTGTGTATCAATTGTCAAATCAATTTACAAAAGTTTCATTTTTTTTTATTCTACAAGAATGCTATGTACAATAATATTAATGGGAAACATGAGATATTTTATGGGGAATTAAGTTTACTTCCGGGAAATAAAGTCATAGTGATTTGTTATTAGTCTCCACTCAACATTCATTATTTTTCTTCAAAATATTCTGCTATCATGCCTAAGAATTCACTTGTACCAGATACAAGTTTATTTGACTTAAAAATGATTTTTTTTTTTTGTTTCATTTGGCAAGATCCTTGTTACAGCAGGTTACTTGAACAATCTGTATATGGGGGATACACTCACTCTTCCATCAAATCATGTTTATGTTGCTTTAAGAAAAACTTCACAATTATCATTTATTTTATTACTCTTTTATACCTAGTGGTCAACACAATTGATCTCCTATTCATTGGGAACTTGCCTGACCCAGCATATGGTCACAGGGCATCAAGGTAATAATTCAATTTAATCTTTCTCATAGTTATTTCTTTCTTTGCTACACCAATTGACTTGTTTTAGTTAATGCTTTTAATCTTGTTCTTCATCTCTCAATATCAATTAGATTCACGAGGCAAATATATTTTAAAATATAAAGTATATACATAAGTTACTTATTTAACAACTTATGCAAATCTAGAATAAAATTTATATATAAGCATAAATAAGGTTTTCTTTTTATTTATTATCTTTTATAAGTGTACTCTATGATGGTAAATTTGAAGAATGGTTCTAGCTAAGGAGTATGAGTCCCCAAAAGTCCCTTCTTAGCCAAATGTCAGGTGATCTTCAGGATATTGTACAAATTTCATGAGAAGAGGATTTATTTTGCCATGTTCTTATGGTGCTTAATTTCAAGCACATACCTTCCCATAGATATGGAAACCGGGAAAGAATCTTCTGACAGAGAGGGTTTTGAATGTTGTGCTTCTGACATAGTCCCAATCCAGATTATATATTTGAATTCTTTGAATGCTTCTTTCTACAATTTTTCTGAATTGCAGGTATGCCTATATAACCCGTTTGGAGAATTACCTTATGTGAGTTTTTTTTTTCAGTTTAAGACAGCATGGTTTTTTTTCTCAGTTAAGCTTATTTTTGTATGTTATGTGCTATCTTAATTCCTAAGTGCTCTGGTTCAGTTGTGTTGCAAAGGTCATATAGTGTGTTGCTTAATTTGTCTCTTATTTTGTTTTTACGTTTCTACTGCTATGTTTGCTTGATTGGGTCTTTCTATGTTATTTAAGGCCAATTTTTGGTGGTTAAGCTTTTATTGAATTCGTTGCCAAACTATGTAATTTTTTCCTGCTCCATTAAATTTCTATGTTATATAATAAAGTGACATTCTGCGTATTTCAAGTATGTGGTTATATAAAATGTTTATGCACTTTCTTAATTAATCACTCAAATACATACATACCTGACCTGAGTGGTTTGGAGGAAGAGGAGAACCAAATAACAAAAGCGTGCTACAAACAAGAACAGCTTCATTCTATCCATTTTCCGGTGTTGTTAAATGTGCAAGCCTACCTATATTTTTTTATATATGTTTGAATATTTGATATTTCACTCGTGACCTTTAGAGCGTGCTGTAGTGAGTGCTGCTAGTGATCCTCAATATGTGGGTTTTAACTGAGTATTTTCTTGTTTAAAAGTCAAAATTCTTATCATAATGATTATAAAACTGTATCTTTGCCCCTACACGGCTTTAGATGCACCTTTATTATGTCACATTATTTTTCACATTTTGGATTTTTTTTTTCTTTTTCTGTTTTATCTCCCTCTGTATAAGTGGATGGAGTGTATAAACAAAAAGAAAAGAAAGATATCGGAAGAAAAAGAGAAAGAAAATATAATATTTGATAAATAATATAATAAAAATGAGATGGATAAAAGAAAATAGTGATATGATTATAACTATTCATTTAAAAACGATGTGTGCATCTATTTTTTTAACTATTAAATTATTAAGAAACTTAATGTACTGTATGTCATCCACGTACAGGAGCGGAGTGGGGCAGGTGGAACAACGACCCAGTCGACAGGACATGGCAACATATCGCAGTCCAATGCAAAGAAGAGAGACTTTTTTTTTAATAATTTTTTTAGGCAATGCTAAGGGAAGAACTTAAACTACTGAGTCATATTAATTATTAAGGAAATAAAATAAGAAAATCTCAGCCTCTTCATTTTTAAGTTTGTTTGTCCTTCTAATCCTTGAGATAAATAATTTATATACATATTATTTTTACACATTGCCACACTTTCTTATGTACATGTTCACTAAGTCACAATATTCTATTAAATTTGATTCTCTTCCTTCGGTTTGTGATCTTACAGATTATATGATTGAGGTGTTATTCTTCTTGTCACTCTCCATGGGAGATATATATTAATATTAGGTGTGTGAAATGCTTTTCCAAGTCCCTTATTATATAGCTTTTTACCAATCACTTTAACTTGAATTTTTGAGAACTTGTTTGTTCAGCCAATACAAGTTGGATTGGATTCACCACTAACAATGCAGAAAACACAATGGAACTGTTCTAGTTTAGGCACAAATCAAATCTCCACCATGTAATCTTCAACTTCATCTCCATTTAGGATTCACAAATTACTTCTTCGTCTCACAACTTTTTTGTGTTGTCTATCATCAGATGCAGGGCAGAGAAATTATTCTCAGAGCACTAGCAGATTATTTTGACAAGGATCTGAGCCTTATTCTTTAAGACATTGAGAGGAAGTACACCGATGTAAGACGAAATTTATCTTTCACTCTTCCTAGTTTTTATTAAATACATGGATTCTTTGATTGATTCCAAATAAAACCAACAAAATCATTTGTCTTTTATATAGGAGATCTGGTCAAATAATGTTTCGTCTTTTAAAGGTTGTAAGGATATCTCTTATTGTGTGAATAAGTGCATTCTCCCTATGTTCCACTTTCAATTCCAACTATCTTTTTTCCTCGGGTTGTTAATGCTCACATTCTGCAGATTTTTGAATCATGTAGCTAGGCCAAAGAGGATACAAATAGCTTTTAATGTTTTCATATATCAGGCTTTTCTAAAACTATTTACGCTTTTAGAAAAATACAAATAGCTTTTAATGTTCAATAGCCATGCAGCATCACGAGGTTCCGATTTTTTATATGAAAATTACACTGCTACTACAAATATAGGAATTTTGTTTTTTTGTTAGAGAATTTTGGTACATATACAGCAAAATTGCTTGCTGGAATAGAGGATTCCTTTATACCAAACGTACTTACTATGGCGACAGAATCATGAGCAGCAATAGCTAAGATATCTGCACATGACACCACAGGGCGTTTGCAAGCTTTATCAACTATTGTTTTGATTTCAATCAACCTCTTCAAAACCTCTTAATGAATTAACATTTGGTAGGGCTGTCTTCTCACCAGTGAAGTTCCAGGTGTCATCTAGCAGAACTTATTTATCACAGCCCTGTGCTTGCAAGGATTCAACAAATCAGTAAATTATTTTATAATATTGTTGTCTGTGACAGAATGTAACAACGTATTATAGTATTTAAATTCATATTGTGTCTTATTTTGTACTTTCATAGAATCAGTAAACACCAATATGGCATGTCATAAATGTTGTGGAGTGTTTAAATCAGTAAAAAATATAAAATTAATGTGCTATGATAAAAAGATTACCCAAAATTTTAGTTTTTTTTCTCTAATTTGTTTCGGGGGCAAATAATCCGTGGCCAGAATTTTCCTTCCCCCAGTTGAATCAAAAGAAAAAATGACAATGATGTTGATATAATTTAATTGTTTCTTTAACTTTTAGTAATAGTAAAAATAGTTAATGTATTAGAAATATAAAGTGTTTTATATTTTGATTCAATAAAACAAATAGAAATTATTATATATGAACGATAGATTTATTAATTTGTACAAAAATGATTTAAAAATCATATCTATCCTAATTAGTCTAATATATTTCCACTACCAATAGAAATAAGAAAAAAAATCCATTTATTTATTTTATCAACCACATAACGTCACATTGTATACGATTAGTGATTGGAGGGCTTATTGTATCTAGTTAAGTTTTTGGATTAGAATTAGTTGATGGTATACTTTGTTGGCCATGGAAGGGTCAACGATAAAAATTCCATGATAGCCACCACGGAAGAACTGGCCCTCCACAAGCACACCCTTCTCCTCCAGCAATTTCACGAACCCCACCTGACGGTCCACCAGTAGGTCCCCATCACACCCAAACACCACTACCCTCCATCCAAGCCCTCTGATCTGATTCAAAATCGGTGACCCACCGTGAACCGTTGGATTGGAATACTCGTGATCACGGTTAGCGCCTATGGGAAGTGCCATGTCCCACGCCACATCAGTAAGGATCAGAGGTAAATACAAATTGTTGGCCAGCCTCAATTCTGATGAGGTCCTCTGGGTCCCACCAAAAAACGGCTGAACCAATATTAGCCCTTAGATCCTCACCGGTTTCATTTCATCAATCTCTGTAGCCGCACGTAGACCCGCGTTGTAGGCAATATTTCCACCGGCGCTCTCTCCCATTAGAAAACATCGCGAATAGTCAACGTGCGACGTCAACAAGTCCTCGTTGGTGGTTTTGATCCAGTGCATCGCATCCATGGCGTCCTCGTACGCAGCCGGTAACCGGCTTTGTAGGGCGAGGCGGTAGTTGACTGAAACGACGACGGATTGGGTTTCGTTTGCCATGTTGAGGCAGAAATGGTGGTCTTCAGGTGAGGCTGCGCTGAGGGCAACGAACCCACCACCGTGGAAATAAACGATGACGGGTAGCTTGAGATGGGGATTATCTAGTGCTTCGCGGGGTACGTAGACACGGGCCCAGGTGGATTTTGATTTGTTGATGGTAATGTCTTTAAAGAGAGTATGGCTTTGTGGGCCTTTTTCTTGGGTCACGTGGAGTTGGTTGTTAGGGCTCACAACGGATGAGTTTACGACAGAGAGAATGAAGAGGTAAAAGAAATATGCAATTATGGTTACACCGAAACGTTGGGAACGTGAGAAAGCATAGTGTGACATGACTAACGTAGAATGTTATGGCTTGGAAGCCTGAAACTGAGAATGATTGGGGTATAAAATGACATGTTTCAGTGTTTCTGCCTCAATGCAATTTAGAGCAACTACCTCGCAGCTACGGGACAAGAAATAATCTTAGTCAGGTGTGATGATTTCTAAATAAGTGATTGGTGTGCAATTGTAATCAGACAATTAACTATGCCAAATTTTGGCTATTTTTCTTGTCTTCTTTAGTCATTGTGTCAAGTATGAATCATTGGGCCGACTTAAGTTTTGCTATGCCTGGGACTTATTATATATTTTATGGGTACTTTTTAGCTTACTACTTTATGATTATTTGGTTCCAATTTAGCCATTATTTGACCTACCTTTTCTTTATTTTCTGCTTGTGATTTTTCTTTTTTAAAAACAAAATTAAACATTATATAATTCTTCACAACAACAAACATAATATTATGGTGAAAAATAAAATTGAACAAAAAGTTTTGAGAATATATACAAAATCTTCATGAGAAACAAAATTAAAACATTACATACACATGTCCTTTTTTCATTAAAAGATAAAATTCTTTACAACAATAAACATAATTTTATTATGAGAATGACTGATGGCAAATCACTTTTCCTTTTCGGATATTTTGAAAAATAAAGATGGACACGGCTCATTATTACTTGTACCAATGCAATTATCCCCCAGATTTTTGTTTTTTTCTCAATAAAACACGGCGTAAAAGTGGCCAAAACACAAAACCCCAAGAGCAAGGAATGAACAAATAGAAAGTTGTAATTTTTTTTCTTGCACCCTATAAAATTTATCCTACATTTTTTTCTTATTTAAAATTTACATGTGACTCCCGAAATATCTCTCATTATTTATTTTAGATCACATGCTGTTGTAATTATTTTTTTAATGTATTGTGGAATAAGTATTTCAAAAACATGATATTTTGATTACGTAATAGGCGTTTTAAAAGAACTAAACCTATTAGTAAGATGTTCTATAATACTTCTTTCGTAAAGATATATTTTAGTTACAAAATAAGTATCTCTAAAGAATTACACTTATCTGTAGGATGTTTCAAAGTACATTTTTTGTAATTATTTTTTAATGTATTATGAAATACATATTTTGAAAATATGATATTTTGGTTATGAAATAAGTGTTTTGGAAAAAACAATATAATCCGTAAGGTATTCCAAAACATATTTTTTTTAACTCATTTAAAATGTCATTATGAAATAGAAATTTTGGAACACATTTATGTTTATCAAATTACGAATTTGATAATCTAGAAAGAAGAGTATATATATATAAAAAATAATGTGCGTATGTAAAAGGATAGTTTATAAATTTTGAAAATATTAAAATAAAAGGAAGGTGTAAAGTGAGTTTTGAAGGTTGGACACAAAAATATAACATTATACAAAAATTTGAATCTCTTTTTTTTAAGCACATTTTCTTCTTCTGTTTGTCAATTTTTATTTCAACAATACATTTATATAAGTGTTTGGTTTCTTATTCTAGAAATTAAATTCCAAAAGTATGGAAAATTTGCATACTTTTTAGAATTTAATTTTTGGAAACATGTGATAACAACTTTAAAAAATAATTTTCAGAAGTATTTTATATTAAAAAATTAAATTCTAAAAGTGTTAAAGTTTAGCTTTCAGGAAATAAATTCTAGAAATGTTAAAGTTTTGTATATTTTTTAAAATTAAAATTCTGAAAATGTTAAATTTTACATTTGTGAAAATTTGAAAGTGTTAAATTAAATATTGAAACCTAATACTACTAGTATAGTTAGTGGATTTTGTTATTGGAGACTACGTAATTTTTCGTGTCTTTGAGTAATGGGGTACATAACACAGGTGAGGATTTTATAAATATTTTTATTTGTTAGGTGCAAAGTTTAGTTTTTGGAATGTGAATTAGTTTAGGTGCAACTACGAAAACACGCTTCAAAGTTTTTAGTTTTGGTGAACAAATAAGGCAGAAAATTGATTAACTCAGATGGTGCACTATACAATACTCAATGTTTAAATTTTGGTACTAGTACACCAAGGCTAAAATTAGAAAACAATGATGAAAATAATAATTTTAAAAAGATTCAATTTCACACATGTTTTTCTTTCTCTAACTACCATCCACACTCTTCCATAACTTTCACTTCCCTTGGTTTCTTATCATTAGGGATGTTCACAGATTAATACTGTATAATTTTTTTGTGTTATTTTTTTTTCATGTTTTCTTGTTGTTGTTCTTAAGTTCAAGCTAAAATAAGAATTAAATTTTTTTTAATGAGAGTACAAAAGGTTTGGATTAAGGATCAAAGGAAGAGAATGAATATTCTTACCTAAATCTAGTTAGAGATAGTGATAAAAGAGAAGTTAAATTCTATAACTTAATGTGCAATTATTAGAAATCGTCTTCACGCTGGTGAATTACACATTAATCTTCATTTCTTCTAATAAGTTTAGAACTTTTGTAGGTCCTTTAATGAGGATCACATGAATGATCTTGGATCCTTGATAAAAAATTTATAATTACTAAAAAATAAGTTTAAAAGTGATGAACTAGAATTTTAAAATGAATGTATCGAGGATAGCAAAAGGTTTTCACAATTTTTTATATTAAATTGACTCTTAAACTTATTTTCTAAAGTATTTTTAATTTTTTTATAAAATTAAATAAATTTTGATAGTAACTTCCTTTCTAAAACTTTTTAAAGTGTTTTTCATTGTTTTATCACTATCCAAAAAATCATTGCAATCTCATTCATAGCAGATTGTGCTCTAGATAAGTTAATTTTGTTTTTCATCATCTAAATATTGAATTTTTATATATTTTTTTTCAATTCAAATATGTAGTTCTTTTTGTGTGTTTGTACTTCAGCTATATAGTTCTGAAAACATAAATAACGAATTTCACACTAGAATGTGATTTATGATTTTATTTTCTCTCTTTTATCCATTAACTCCAAAATTCCTTTTCTCGAATAATGTTATATCTTGATTAATGATTATCTATTTTGCTCTAATTTATAAAAAAAATTATATCAAATAGCTATTTTGTCCACATTAATTCCAATTATCCAAAAATAATTTGGATAAAATATGTGTTTTGTTCAAATTAATACAAATTATAACCTTTAAATTTGGTAGATATACATCAGTTTAAGAATGATTAACGATATAGATTATTACAAATTAGATAAAGTAACGTTAGTGTTATAAAAAGTATTGTAAGAATATAAAGTAAAAATGCCATTACTAAATTAAATATAATAAAGGTAGGGCCTCATGATGTATCTCTAACAACTTCACAGATAAAAGAAAATAAGATGTAAGATTATAACATGAAAAGATTAGTAGACACCTATCTTTATTTAACAGATAGTGAGAGAAAAATATAATAAATGATATAATATGATAGGAAAATAAATAATGAGAAATAATATGTGTTGAAGGGATGAATGATATGTGAGTGTATCCACAAATCATCACTCTTATAAATTTCACTTACACAATAAGAATTTATCTTATTTAAAGTTTATCACTATGATTTGGTATTTTGAATTTGGACGGCAGGGTTCTAATCTCTCCATTGTTTTCCTCATATTTGTCATCTACAGTCTTGTAACTCAAATTTGGAATGTCTTTTTTTCTCCTCCCTATACCACCCTTGAGCCATTCCACGACCTCTGCCATGCTAGGCCTCTTCTCTGGGGTATTATCTGTACACCTCAGAGCTATCATGATAACAGATTTCAATTGCTCTAAATCAAAATGTCCCTTCAACTTTGGATCAGCCAAACGAATGAAGTTACCCTTTTGTACATGTGGTGTGGCCCATTGAACTATATCCCTTTTCACTCCGCCAGAGAGTTTCTCAATTGGTTTCTTGGCACTCACAATTTCCAAAAGTAAAATCCCAAAACTGTAAACATCACAACTTCCAGAAACCTTCCCCCACATAGCATACTCTGGTGCCAAATATCCAAGGGTGCCTTTAACCCTTGTCGTGAGATGGCTAACACCTTCTGGTATCAACTTAGCAAAGCCAAAATCAGCAACCTTGGCTTCAAATTCAGGGTCTAAAAGAACATTACTTGCCTTTATGTCTCTGTGAATGATGTGAGGATTTGCCTCATGGTGCAAATACCTTAATCAAACAAAAGCACCTCATATATAGATGGCAACTTTAATATGTCGAATAACATATATACATATAATCTTAAAGAAAAAGTTGTGTTTGTAAATAGTTTTTATACAATTAATCAATAAAAAATTATTATGTATAATAAATTTATTAATTTATATAATAACTAGTTTAGAAATCATTCTTAACACGATTTCTTATTGGTTGATGACAATGCATAAATATTAATCTCAATCTTAAATGATATATGAATGGATTATGGAAGAAAATGAATAGATGAACAAATTAATTATACTCAAACCTCAGTATACAGCATAGTAAGATATATAGATGTAAATTAATGAGAGGCAAAAGAAGCACATACGCTAAGCCTTCAGCTGCTCCAATTGCTATGCTCATTCTTCTAGGCCAATCTAGCAAACAATCCGTGGCAAGTTGACCATGCAAATGTGTGAGCAAGCTGTGATTAGGCATGTAATCATAGACAATCAACCTTTCATCGCCTCCTGCATAGAATCCACGCAAGCCCAACAAATTCTTATGCCTCACCCTTCCTAGCACTTCCACTTCAACTGCAAACTCCATCTCTGCCTTTGCAGTCATAGTCTTCAACCTCTTCACTGCGATCTGCAAGTTCCATTATATATATTAGCCCTGCAAATTTTTTGTGCATAAGAACAATGTCTTATAGCTTAAATTATGTTTATTTATTAAGGAACAAATTATATAATCGAAGTATTCAGGGAAATTTTATATATGAATATAATTGCCTCGACGCCTTTACTTATTCGACCCCAATAAACACTTCCAAATCCACCCTCTCCTATCTTGTTATCTTGATGAAAATTGTTTGTTGCACGAAGCAACTCCTTCAAGGTGTATATTTCCCATGGATAGTCCCTATTTTTCTTGTTGTTGGCATTCCTACAGAATAAAATAAATAATAACGAAACTCAAGAACCCAAATATGTACACATTTGTAACTAACAATTATCATCACAGATTTGTGGACATAAAAAGAATTAAGTTGATGAAAGCATACTGTATTACTGGCTGTTTTTTTTCACAAAGAAAACAACTGAAACATTTAAACTTCATTTCTTTGTTGAAGAATATATCTCTAGGAATATGGTATTCAGAATATGAATTCCCTACTAGAAAATAGATGAATAAGTATAAGAAATTTTTGAGGGAAGTAGGAAGAAGAGAAAAAAAATAGATTTGCAAGAAAGGACCAAAATATATCGGCAAATGCAAAGAAACAATATAAGAATTAAGAACTAAGAAAGCCATATGATCACGACAAAGAGCTGCCTTGGAAGTCAAGGACTTTGAACGCAAGCCAAATCAGTGAGTATTATATGCCTCAAAGTGGGTGTATGCTAGTGTTTATAAGCTTTTGTCAAGCAACTTTTTCCATTGAAAATGTCACTCATTTTTAAATATTCTTGTCGGAGTAAACATTCTTAAGCGTTTTATTCAAGAGTTATATTATTCACATAGTAATTTATACAACTTTTTTAATAACTATTTTTTTTATTTCTGATATATTAACTATCTTATTTCACACACTTTTTCTTCTTAACTATTTTCTTTATTAGTATAATTTTGTATAAGGTTGTTGTTTTGTCTTGTTTTATAATACTGTGAGAAATTACAAACAAAAATAAAAGAAGTAACTACAATTTCAGCTGTATTATGATTACAAACATTCTTAAAACTTTGAGGTTAGGGCTGAAATTGCAGTTGTGAGTCATTGTTTAGATTATTATTATTTTTAGATAAACTATATGTATAATTATCTTTCTTCTAATTTAATTGTTTTTTGACCAAAATTTAATTGCTTCTAACTTCAATAAAAGTTGTATTGGTAATTTAAAATTTAATGATAGGATAGTGACGCAAGCAATTATAGCTAATTCTTCTGTTTTTCTAATGGAACAATTTAAAACTGGGCATAGAGGTGTGCATACAAAGCTAACTAAGCCTGTAAAACGTTCGGCTTCTAACAAGTTGACAAAATGTCTTAATCAAAGACAGTTAGCAATATCTGGTTCATATTGTTATTATGGAATTAAAAAAGAACCCTCATGGGTAATTACTTTTGCTTTTGGAATAAGTTCTATGAAAATATGGCTCCGATGAGGCGTTTTGATGTAAGCAATATAATTTGTTTTTCTAAAATAAGATTACGAAAAACAATTTTAGAATTTGTTTGTAAAATATCGTTGTTGTTGCCATCTTAGTTTATTTTTTTTAAGTTTATTTTGTCAATTTACATTATCATTATAATAAGCATTGCGTCACATGGAAACAAACGCAATCTTTGTTTAAGAAATTATTTAAATTAACACACAAAATACTATACGTAATTTAATTTGTATTAATAAATATATTATTAAAAAATGAAAGTGGTCCTAATTACAAAAATACATTATCCTATAAATAAACTATTTGTTTGCAAAAAGGCTTTATTTTGTATTAAAATTATTACAATAATAAAGTAATTGCTGATTACATCAATGTCTGTCACTTTTGGGTTTCAGTCTTTAACTTATTGCACGCAATAGTAATAATAACGATAATTTAATTTTAGTACAGTGTGAGTTGTATTTTCAATCAATTAAAAATTATTCTAAATGTGTTTTTAAAATATTTATTATAAAAAATTATAATTTTTAATTATATAATAATTTATTATTAAATGACATTACAATATAAAAAATAGTAATCCGAGTCAAAAAGTTATCAAACCCGATATTTTAATTATTAATTATATTTGTAACGTTTATTTCTCTCACTTTTTATTTTTACTAAATAAAAGAAAATACATAATTTTCTATACATTTTTTCTATTTACTTTCGTTTTCTTTTATACCATTCATGTAATGACCCGCATTGCATCATTAATCCATTTTTCCCGCCATTATCTAAATATTAAATGATGTTTGAAGACAAAGGAGTTATATATATAATTAATAATTAATCATTAAAATTTCATTAAAATATTGTTTTTTGAAATTATTTTCAAAATATTTAATACTTTCTCAAATTTGATCCCTTTCTATAATCTTTTCATTTTTCAGTCATCTTTTTTTTTAAAAAAAAAAAATGGCTCATGTTTAGCATAATTAATTAAAATTTGTTGATGCACAACAAGAACAAAAGAAGAAAAAAAAATTGTTGATGTAGTCAATACTTTTACCATCAGATTTCTTCCGTATGTGCTTTTTCTCAGTTTTGCTTGGTTTCTTATATCCGTATCCTATTTGTTGTGAACATCATAGATTATTCTAATTATTATTGGCCAATCAAGGTAAGTAAGATGTCAATTTATGGCCAGTACAATATAAAATTAGTACGTCATATGTTTTTTTCTTATTCATCATATATAAATGTCTCTTATCAGGTCAAGGATAATCAGATGACATGTTGGAATTGCATTCAATATTTTTGTTTTGTCGGTATTCCATATCTCTGTTTTAAACGCTTTTTTTTCATAATTATTGTTTATATCACATTAATTGAATTTTAAAAATAAACAAATTTTACTTACAAAAGATAGTTTGAAGTACGATAAATTAGAATTTATCAGTTATTGGGTATTGATGGGGAATGTTTCTTCAGTATTCAAAATAACTAGTACGTTCTTGAATGTTGAGGAAAAAAAAATTTTCCCCTGTATTAAATAAGTATAGGCAAATTAACATGGGCTGCAAGAGAAAATTCCATGTAGAGCAACAAGAGAAAAACTCCTCGTACATGATTCGTAAGTCTACCTGTTAGATTGATGGTACAAATCAAAACATATCTTACTATCAGTTCATTTCGATCCTATCTCATGATCTGGGCATGGGCTTTATTATTCTTACAAACCATTTTGTCAACTTCACATCATTTTTTTTTTTATTTTTTTGACAAAAATACATTTTTGTTATGTAATTTTGACAAGATTTGTTTATTTCAACAAATTTTTGTCAAGATATTAAGACAAGATTTATCGAGACACACGTAAAAAACATGTCTTATCAAGGGTGTTTTTGTTAATAATAAAGGGGTAAACTTAACAGCAACAGGTGTGAGAATAACAAACAATTCCTTATTGTCTTGTGTTATGGCAGATAGCCAAATATTATCCTATGGAACATAAATGGCACTTGCTATTTACATCCCTGGGTTTATTAAGTACACTTCATCTCCTTTGTATATTTTTTATTATCAAATATATCTTTTTAAATACACCTCTGTATTTATTATTTTTTAAAATCTTATTCCATCTTATTGTTATCTTTATTATTCTTTAAATTCTAATTTTAAATTATTTTTTCACCGTAATGTTATATAATACTGTATTTTCTATCAAAATTATATCTTTTATGTGATATTGTGTTTCAAGATACATTGATTACTAATTTCATTTTTGAAATCATATGTTATAGTTATGAAAATGTTTTTCTAAAATAATATATACCAATTCTGAAAAGATTTTTTTAAAATTATAACACAGTCTCATAAATAAATTTTCATAATTGATATATATTATAAAATTATAGAAAATGGAGACAAAAACAACATCGTATGATGAATACAACAATATTAAATGAATGACATAATAACATAAGGTGTTGAGATTTACAAAATAAAAGAAAGAACTTTGATGAAAGGAATAAAGAGGGTGTAAGAATTTTGATAAATATAATATGGGTTATAAAATTAAGGGTATAATTGAAAAGAAATTAATAATAAAAATAAATAAGGGTGTACTTAGTAAAGATAAGGGATAACATAATTCCCACTCATCCATAAGTTTGCTGTCTCATTGAAGATCTGATTTACAGAGACAAAGATTAAGCCCAAATTCACCCAGAAACTTGTGGAGACAGTGGAGTGCACCAAATCACATGGTCCAAGTCATTTATTTTTTCCATCAATATAAAAATGGCCCTCGTATCCTTTCAAGTCCCATTTTATCTAAACTTTCTTATTATTTTATAACATTTATTATAACTATATGTAGACAAATAAACTATGTTCAAATCTAATAAAACCAAGCTCCTTTGACCAGGTCAGAACATGGTCATAAGCGACATTAGTAACCATAGGAATGATAATGAGGATTAGATGGGGGTGGATACTCATATTATATTATTTATAATTAATTATCTACTCAATGAATATAAGTCAAATACAAATAATTATTTATAATTTTTAATAGATATAGTTATAGGTTAATCAGTATGCAATTCTATAATAATAATACTACTAATAATAATAATTAAAAAGATAGATTATATTTTTTAATTAAAAAAAAAAGATCATGTTTCTTATAAAAATTAATTATGTTTCTTACTAAACAAATATATTTTGTAAAAAAAAATTAAATAATATTTTTTTTATGTTTTATGATTATAATTAAATTTTATAAAAGACCTTTGAATGTGATTTTATTTTAATTTTTATTGTATTTTTAATTAATATTATTTATTTATCAAAAATTTTATATTAATTACAATAAAAATAATGGTTGTGAGTATGAATATTTAGATACTAATGAAGAAGGACACTACAAATATGAGTATGAATACAAAGAATTTTTTAAATATAAATATGGAAACCGATACTATAGTATTTTATTTAAATCCTTTTCGTTATCATTCTTATATTTTAAAAATTTAAATTTAAAAAGATAAAAAAGTAAGAACCAAAATCAATATAAAAATTTATAAGGCTAAAATTTTTTATTAAAAAAACATTATAAATAGACAATATCAAAATATATGAATCAAAACTTAAAACAAAAGTATACACTAGCATAAAATTTGCTTTTAGCAATATGATAAATCTTAATAACATATTATCCAACACATTTTTTAAATATATTTTTTATTATTAACTAAAAATTATTAAAACAATAATTTTTTGTGACTCAATTATTATTTAATAAGTTTATTTTTTGATTTTATAATTTTTAATAAATTTTAATTAATAATAAAACACGTGTTAAAAAATATATTAAATAGTATATTTCTATAACATCTCTTAGAAACAAATATACAGTGACAATAAACTAATGGCCTATACATGTTGTGGTTGTTGGAATTAGAGTACAATGTCGACGTAGCCGAAAACACCGTTCGTGTTAGTGAAGGTGCTTAAGTTGCGAGGAAGAAAATGACGATATGTTCTCTGATTTTGTTTAAAAAATTGTTAAATTTTTGCTTGGATTTATTATTTGATTTGTTCTTTTTATTTTTACTTATGTTTTTGCCTGAATCTATTAAATTTTTGCTAGTATCTGTCTTTCAATTTAATTTATTTTTGCTGGTATTTGATCTATGATTTAGCAACATTGGATTTTGAGATTGAGATTAAGAGGAAGGATAGCAATAATAAAACTTATTCATAGTAGCAGTTTTTAACTGTAAAAGAGTATTAACGTTTCTGAAATTTAATGAGGATACAATGGAAGACAAAATTCGCAATATTTTAAAAAATGAAAGATAAAATATGTAAAAAATTTGGAGATAAAATTAGTTAAAAAATAATAAGTTGAGATAAAAATACAACTAAGTTTATTATCAAATGATATTTTAAATTTAAATTAAAGTTAATAAAATTATAAAACTAAATTCTGATTATTGAACTAGAAAAAAGTTGTGAATTACGTTATTCTTTCTAAGGTTGCTTTAATTTGGATAATCGTTTTAACTAATTTATACTTAATTTGATTAATAAAAAATGTTTTATAAAAAAAATTATCTTAATAATTTATAATATATTTTACAGATTATTTGAAGTTGCATATGAACTTGCAACTTATCTTTTTTTAAGAAAAAATTACTATCAATGTTTAATTAAACTTATCAATATTGTACTTTATATTTTAGATGTTTAATTAATTATTTATTCTTTAACATTAAAAATTTCTGAAAACAACAATCACATTTTAAATTTTAAATGTTTTTAACTTTTTTAATTTTTAATTTTAAAATAAATTAATTTTAAAATTTTCTATCATATTAAAGTTAATTTAAGTATATATTAATGTGATGGTAACAAGGACAATAATGATAATAGTGACAAAGTTAATGTTGTCCGTGATGGTATTGTAAATGATGAAATGTGTTTTTTAAAAATTTTATATTTATTTTCTTGATTTTAAAATAAATATAAAAATATTTTAACATTAAATTAAAAATTATTTTAGTTTTATTTTTGTCAAATATATTTTATTTTAAAATTAAAAATTTATGATAATTATAAACATGCCTTTAGGATTCATTTGAATAGATTAAGAATTTTTTATTTTTAAATAGGATTTTAAAACAAAATATGTTTGACATTAATAAAATTGAAATTATTCTAAACTCATTTTTAAAACAAAGATAAAAGATCTTTATAAAATTTATTTTTAATTTTAAAAAAAAAATATTTTTTCATTTGATAACAGTTCGCTATCATCACTATTGATATTATTTTTTATTATTGTTGTCGTTAATAAAACCATTATTATTACTAACATTATTATTATTATTGTTATTAATATAAAAAAAATCCTTAAACTAATTTTAATGAGATGAGAACTTTTGAAATGAATTTATTTTAAAATTAAAATTAGATATAAAAATTAAAAGTAAATTTAAAAAGTTAGAAATTAGTTATTGATTTTAAAATTTTGAAATTTACAATTAACAATCACCCAAAATGGGGCCTAGATTTTAGTTTTATGATTTTTGGTTTCAAAATTTGACTAGCTTAAATTGATTATTGGTTAACTGAAAATGGTTGTAGCGAGGAAGATCAATTATTCAATTTTTACGCTTTAGTACGGGACAAATGGACTCAAGTGCGTGTTCTTTGGCATGTGAGAATTTTCAATTTTTACATAAACATCTTAATTTATATCTTTCCCTTCTCTGTTTTCCATTATAGAGCGATAATTCCAATTAGCACTAAGACAAATAAGCAATAAAAGTAAACAAATAAATATATAAAAATAATGTGTTGATAATATGAAAAAAGACTTAAGAAAATTTTATTAATAAATTAGAAATAAATTACATAAATAAATTTGATTTTACATTTCAACTTAAAATATTAAAGTACTAAATTTTTTCACTTATATATTACTTATTCATTTTTATTCAATACAAAATTTTATCTTTATACTTATACTTTAACATAATGATATTAATAATAACACTAGACGATAAAACAATAATAGTATGCTAAATTTAAGTAAATATAAATAGTAAAATAAAAATTTAGTAATAAAATAATAAGTAAAATTTAATAATAAAATTTGAGTAAATTGATTGAATAAGTTAAATTTAAGTAAATGTAAATAATAAAATGAAAATTAAAGAAAAAAAATCTTTTAACATTTCATAAATATTCGTACATAGTTGATATTCTTAAATGTAAATTATTCTTATAACATCTGTTGAATCCCTACAAAGTTGAATTCGATCATAACATATATCCCTGGTTAAGAAAATAATTTCTCCAATCTAAAGTATAGACAGTTGCAGTTATTTGGTGCACAGTTTACACACTGTAAGCAACTCATACAAAAATAAATAAATAAATGAAATCTGTTATACATACAATAATATTTTCTGTCTTTATTTTTTTTTTATAACACATCATTTATGACATTTCATTTTCAAACTTCTCACTCTTTTCTTTCTTTGTTGTAAAATTTATTGTATAAATAACACTTCTCAAAAAAAAAATTGTGCTATAATTAATAAAACTTTAAATAAGTCAGTCATTGATGGAGAAAAATTGAAAATAATTTAGCTAATGAAATCCCAAGATCACTATACGAAATTTAAAACATGATTATTTTAATAAAAATAAACAAATGAATAAAGTTAATGGAAAACGATGCAAGTTGTGCCACTTTTGCAATTGTGACAACAGTTAACCCGAAATTTAATTATGGAAAGATACCGAGTTCACTATATCCGGGAAACTAAATATTGGTTTGAAGTGGCAAGAATCTGTCTATACTTCTTCCCAAACTAAAAGTTATACACTAGTTAGGGTTAAGGAGATTTGGATAAGATCATATGACAGAAATCAATACGCTAACCGTGTATGCTTTAATACCTCAAATTTGAATATGGATCAGTAGATACATTAATAATAAGCTAGTACTCATAAAATATTGCAAATGGCATTACTACCAAGATTAGCTTAGTTGTCATATCTTTGCTTTCCTAATAGAAGTTGCTTTGTCGATACTTGGTGGTTACACAAATCCATCTTAGGATATGAATTCATTACATAATATAGTAGCTGAATAATGGGGATACTGTTTGGTTTAACACATATTCCAAAATCAGGTTGGTCGATGCAAAATGTACCCAAATACATAATGTTATCACTTGATATGCAGTAGGTTTGAACTTATTTTAAATTGTGTAGGATGCAAAAGAAAATGTCGAAATAGAATGTTATAGACATCATATATTAACTTTGACTCAATGGTGCCCGCGGATATATGGTTTACTTAATTATAACACAACTGCCACAGTTAACATCCATATATTTCCAATCAATGATAAATTATGAAATGAGCTAGATAATTAGATCTTGTTAATTGTGTTAATTAACATATAAACCTTGTAATCCATGTGCTTCAAGTGTTGTATTGTTTTATATAATTATTTTTATACTATTAAAATATTTAATTTAGTTGTATTGATAAATAATTAAAAAAGAAAGAAATATTAATGACAATAATAGTCTTAAAAATATAAATTTAAAACTTATTTATTATTATTAATTAAATTAATTATTTTTTAATTTTAATAAATTAAATAATTAAATCTTATAAATAGAAGAAATAATAGTTATTTCTAAGGCTAGGACACAGCCATTATTACACTCTTTTTGCATTCCACCATAATTAAATGAGAAGAAAGAGATATGGAGTGTGAAAGAAGTGTTAACGGAGGCTTACTATATATGAATATTTTTTAGACAGAAAATAAACTCAGTAAAAAAAATATAATTCTTTTGTAGAACTATTTTATAGATCAATATTATAAATACAGATGATTGTTCTTCTACAGAAGTATTTTATATGAGTTGGCAGGCCATGGGATTTTCAACATCTCAATAAAATCGAATATTCAGCCTAATAGTAGCCTAATCTCCAAAGGCAAAACTTCGCAAGACCATAAGTTAGCTTTCTGACACAACAGTTATATATATAAACTCCAGCCTAAGTAGTAGTTTAATCCCTATAAAAATGTGCACTAATTTTTCATCTTCAATCAAATGATAAACACAAAGGTTTTGTTTAGATTGGTGGTTTCTTGCATGATTTTTTTTTTTTTTAAGTTTAAGTGAGTTAAATTTTGAAAATTCATATTGATAGCAAAAATTGAACCCACATTTTTATGGGATATGATTTTGCTTTTTACTAGCTAGATTAATTTTTGTTGGCTCTGTATGAACTTTAAAACTTAAAGCATGTTTGATATTAAATAACGTCCTTATGGTAGGTATTGCGTAACCTATAATTACAATAATCTGTTTGTATGCTGAAATATTATTCAAGCCACCCTAGCTAAATCTTCCTTCCATGACACGTGATGTTATTTTACAATTAAAATTACCTTTAATTTACTTCTTATATATCAATATCATTTAGGTGTAGTATTATGAATATTTTTGCTACTATTTAATTTCTAATTAAAATTTTATCTTAATAATCTGCATTGACCATTAATGTGAGCTTTTCTTGTACAAGTTACTGAGATAAATATTGTAATTTTAATGAAAGAATAAAAAAAAACTTAATGATACTGTGCCTAATTTCCCCCTAAATGAAATACATATATCAATTGACTAACTATTAATATTAATAGACATATAAGATTGGACCTAGAATATATGATTTCTTCTGTTACTCTTTAGATGAAAGTGTTCTGATAAGATATGAAATTGTGATAGGATGGGGTTTAGTAGCTACAAAAAAGGTAACTGTTACAAAATTTAGGAGTACTAAATTTATCTGAGTGGGAAGAAACCGACTGAAGTTTGGTGTTAAAACTCATCGTTATGGAAATATGCAAAGACAAAAACCAAAGCACAGAATGGATAGATCCATGCGTTTCTTCTATTTAATTTTTGTCATAATTATCAATGCTGCAGTTGCTAGGAGTTGAAGGAATGAAATAGATATTAAAAAAAAAGAATAATAATTTCATTCCTTGGCTTTCCACTATAAGCAACCAAGGCACCTTAACTTCGTTGCATGAGATTCTAATCACATGCCATCATATAATCAAATTTCTTAATTTTGACTTAACTCATTGAGCTGCTGTACTATTCCAATTATTGTTGTCACTGATGCTAACTAAGCAAATTAATTAGTGTCGATCAGCAGCGTATATCACAAGAAGTTTTAATGTTATCAATTGGCTATATATTGACAAAGCACCTTTAAAATAGGCGAATTCAAAAAACCAGAAAGTAATCAAGTGAATGCAAAACACTTCTTATCAAAAGTAATTGCCAAACATTCAATTACAATACATGACGTGGTTCAAACTTCCACAAAAGAAGAAATTGAATGAACTCATGGAATACTGCATGACCATTTTGAACTTGACTCTTTCAACTGGATTCGCTTTAGACTACTCCAATGGTCAATGGCAGCCAGCAACTACAAATGACTAAAGTTAAATGTCTACGAGATCAGAAACTTCACCACACACAATACACCTTCCCTAAGATATCAGCAGTTTTCAGATTCAGACAGTCTCTCCTCCAAACCTAAAATTGTAACGAATGCTGTAATACGAATCTTGGGACAAAATCAAAGAAAAAAAAATGAAAATATTGTAAAAATAGTATAATATTACTGGAAGATGATATTGCTTCGACAAGCTTGCTTTGCAGTTCAGTGTAATTAGTCCCAGTCATCATATGCAGAACCTTCAAGGCAGATTATAAAAAGATATCAATAATCAAAATTTGAACTAAAGACATCATAATTACTTCATGCTCAGTGACAACTGACAATTAATTAATCTGATATGGTACCTCTGATCGGATAGTGTGTATGAACCTGTCATCTGTTTTGGTGGAAATGCAGTTGACAACATCGAGCCCTTCTTTAAGCACCTTGTCTAGCACTCTTGACAAAGGACACTCATATTTCCTGAAGCTATAACTACACTTAATCTGAACACCTCCAGAACAAGGTTGAACGATGACACATATTGGAAGATTAGTACTATAGCTTCCACTATCAGAACCAACAGGACTCAAGTTGGACAACTTCCTAAACCTGTCCCTCTTGGCTTGCAACTGTTTCACCTTATTTTGAAGGTACTTGATGTAATTTGTACCCTCATGCATGTGATCAGAAATTGAGCGTTTTCCCTGATGATGGTAATCAAGATATAATATACTCAATATTGTAATGCAATAATACCCTTCAATGGCTAAGGAGATGAAAAACTACAGATAAAAATGGTAAATAATTCTAAGTCTATATGGTATTTAATTAATTACCTTAATATATTCAAGAGGAAGGAGAGATCTAAAGGTGGTGCAAAGCCTGGTCATTTCTTGTCTTCTTTGTTTTTCAGTTTCTCTATGCGTCGACTTATTGTTTTCATCTATGGTTGGAGCCTTATAATCTTCTCTTCCCGAAGCAGGTAAGTTTTCTCGCTGCTTGCCCTTAGTTCCCACTTCACTAGTAAAAGGAATTAGGGTACTGCCATCAATCACAGGATCATGCAAGATCTGATCTTCTGGGGTTGATTGAATTGGTAGGAAATAATAATTATCAGGTGTAATCTGAAAGTACAACTCATCAGTTGGGTGTAAAGGATTCATCGTAATCTGCTTTGGGCTCTGAAAGGTTTGGTTATTAGGGTTTGAGATCTCTTTCCATTTGACTGATATATCCTAGGATCCTCAAATCCCCTCCCGTATAAGATAAGAATCCATCGTACCTGCCATATCAATGTTCTTGTTTCTATTTTCTTTGCTTTTTTGTCCTTTTATTATTAATTAATGTTATCGTGGGACACGGTGTTTGCTCTGGTTTTATAATCGGATGATCAAATTTTAAACAGTGTCTTTTGAAACTTTTTGATTTGCACGCCCAAGTTTAGTTTGGACAATTCTAATTTGACTTTGTCGGTTGGTACGTTGTGAATCGAATCCAAACCTTGAAAGTATTCCAACCATATGAAAGGTAGCTATATAAATTTTCTCTTTTATTGAACATAATGAAAGAAATTACAAAACGGTGTTTTTAGTGTTGATGTTAAATTAGAATCGGAATTTTATCTCAATAATTTATATAATAAAAGTTTATATTAAAAAATGAGTGTAAATTATTAAAGGTAAAATTTTAATTTTCATTCAGACAATAATACTAAAATTTCTAAAAAAAATTTCGCATCATGTTTGCAGTATTATTATTTTACCAAATTTATGTTTTATCCTAAAAGCAATCATACACATCATGCTTCCATTAATTTTATTTTACAGAATATAATACTTACTTCATAACTCAACGCGTTAGTTTTTCTTGTTGGCGCAATGTTAATCATTTAATTACTTAGAATTTAATCTATAATTATATTTAAATTCTCAAGCCTTGTAAGTAAATTAAGTAAAATTGATTTATGTTCCTAAATTAATTTCAGACATATATTTTATATATATTACTGTGAAGAGAATATATGGACCCTTAGTGTAAAACAAACCAATCATTATATAACTTGATAAGCCAAAGTTCTAAATTAAGGTGGCTTGAAGTTTAGTTAGTTCTTTATATTTTCAATTTTTTTTCTTGACATTATTCCTCTCCATGTATTTAAATAACACTCGTGATGTATGAAATAAACTAAAATATTTATGATATGCTAGTTAGTTTCTTATTTAGACACAATGTTGTATATAATAATATAGATGAATTTTTTGGTACGGACATTAGTGACTGTTAACATCGGCAATGTATAAGTTTGGCTAAAATATAATTTTGACTTCATTATTTTATTTTATTTATATTTTTTTATCTTTTATAAAAGAATAAAGACACTTTATCTATTTATTTTTAAAACAAAATATTTTAATTTAATTGTTAATTTTAAAATATTGACTGTTAATAAAAAATATTAATAATTAATTTATTAATATAACATTATAATATTAAATTTTTAGATGATTTAAAGATTTTTTTTAATAATTAAAATATTATTAAATTAAATGTTCAGCTAATAAAATTAATAATTAAAAATTAATATTGTCAACATTTGAAAATTGACTGTTGAACTAAAATTTTTAATTTTAAAAATTAGGAGATCAAATATCTATTTTTTAATAGAAAAATAAAAATTATATTTTAGTATATAAATTTTAAAAATATAAAATTACCCGTTATTTAATTAACATGCAAAATTATCTCTCATTAGTTAGTGATAACACAAATGTTTTTCTAAACTGAAAGGAATTCATAACAAAATTATATATACAAGTGGCCGTTTGACTGTAAGGGCATTTATTGGATTAAACATACAACTCAATTAAATTAATTAGTTTGAATTAGTTTAGTTAATTAATTTATTTTACTTTAAATTTGAATAAAAAAATTCAATAAGTTAGACTTTTAGAATTATTTTTTTCAATTCAAATTAACTTGTTTATTCACCAATAATTTTTAATTTTTTAATTTTTAAATTAACGTATTTTAGACTTTAATATTCAAGCCTTTCATTTTTTTTTTCTTTTCATCAACTAG
>JAMLFT010002275.1:0-26325 GCA_026544285.1 Pachyrhizus erosus | reverse complement strand
ATAATAACAAATTCATACATTACATAAGTATTTATATTAATTATTTAATTAAAATTATGGATTGGTTTATGATGCTAAAAGTTATTTATAATTTATTTATTGATAATGTTTATGGAACTCAATATTATTTTTATTTCTTCATTTTCATCAAAATACTTTTTTTTTTAAAGCAGAAAAATCTTATCATCTCCATTAATATAAATATATATAATGCTTTGAATACAATGAATCACTTCCTTCGCTTGTCTTCTAACAAACTGAATAGAATAGATAGGATAAATCCTCAACAGTTGTCTAAATTGATTGAGAATCATCCCACATTCGTTATAATTTGACTTAAACATATTTTTAAATAATATTATTCTTTTTTAAAATAAACATTATAATATGTCAAACGGAGAAAACAAAAATACAAATTCTCTTTTTGAAAAACGTTGGTGAGGTCTCCTTATCAAAAGAATCACCTTGAATTTAATTCTATAATTATTCTTATATACTACATTCTATTTGTAGTATAATATTGAAGTTGACTAATAGCGGTGAGGATTACCATAAACATAAATGGATTCCCAACACACACATGTTACATTCTATTTTCTCCTTTTCATAATAAGTATCATTTTTAATTTTTAATATAATATTAATTTTTTAATTTATATTTATAATAATAATAATATTCAATAAAAATTATAAAAAAATTAATGATAATAAGATTAATTTATAAAAAAATTATTTTTTATCATATGTTTATTAAATTTTCTTTATCTGTATAAAAGAAATTAAGAGAACACCTATATTTTGAAACAAGAGAGTATTTACGTGTTTTTTCCAGTCTTTGTTGACAAAGGACTCTGCCTTCTTCAATGAGAAATTATATACTACATTTCTGTTTGGTTGTCTTGTCATTTATCTTGCAATTTCTAAAATTAAATATCATAAATAAGCACTAATGCAATTAAACTAAATTGTTAAAATTTGAAACATTAATATATTAAATAAATCATACCAAGTGATTACTCTTTGAGCCAATTTTTAATGATTTGTTGCATTATTGTCAGTTATTTCTTGCATAATAATAGAATATCTCTGAGCTATCTCCATTCACAAAAGAACAATTAGCTAGAGTGATTCTATTAAGTTTTCTTCCTTGTTCACAATATAGCTCTACAACATTCTGTCCTTAGAATGTGTCCTCTCCAGAAAGCTTGGCACTACTGCCCATGTGGACTACATTGCACCTGAATCCTCCTCATCACTGGGAACTATGTCATATTTGTATAATAAATACATACAAAAACAAATAGAGAAAAATAATGTGGTAATTTGATTTTCCAAGTTAGCATCATGGTCTTGATTCTTGCTGGTTTTATTTCCTTTTATAGGTTTGGTGGTAGTGATGCTAGGAAGCTATTTGTTTCTCATATTTGGATTTTTTCTCAATGTTGGAGGCAAATATACGATGTTGTGTATCGCGATTTTCGGATTTTTTTCCCCCCCTTAGATGTGGTTGTATTTCGTAGATGTAGTTATTGAAATATATGTAAACAATAATCTATTGAAGTCTCAAGTGAACTTATTTTATATGCTTCTCTCTAGCTAGTTGTCTCTCTCTCCTAGTAATGTTCACTCCAGCAATTGAATGTCAAAAAAATCCTAATTTTCCAACAACTGAGAGACAAATTAGCTAATGTTTAGGGAATAATGATGTATAGCCTTTCTGTATATCAATACTCTATTTATATCTCCTATTTTTATTTATATCTTTATTCTTATAGTATCACATCACTTATCACTTTTACAATTTTTTTTATTTCTCTTTCTCTTTTTAAGTACTTGAAAAGCATTGGTATCCATAGATTATTTTCAATTTTTAGAAAAACCGCATCATTATATTGAGAGATCTGAAATTGCAATAATTAGTTAGAGTTTGAAATTGTAAAAGAAGCATATGTCTATGTATGTAAATCATATTCGTTCGTGAGTTTTTTTTTTTTGTTAGGGTAGCTAAACCCAAAATTTCTGAGGTTGATATGCACTTCTTACACTAATTTAACGATCTAAAGAAATCCCTGATGAAATTTTCAGAAAAGAATATCTGAATTGCTGCTCACTCGCGTAATTCATCACCACCTTCAAGTTAAGTGCTGAGATAAGGTTTTAGGTACAATGGTAATAAACTTGGCTACCTTTTAATTCCAATTTAATTATTGCAAGCTCTATTTTGCTCAATAGTCTTTTTATTAACAAAAAAAGTTACCAGTTCTTTTATTTTTTCTATTAGATATTTCAATATAAAAAAATCATCTCCAGAATAAATTAAAATCCTTTATACAAATCAAACCGTGCAAATAAAATAATAAACAAGATCTACAAGGAAAAAAAAAAATACACAGCAACAAAAAGTAATAGTAGTATACAAAAAGAAAAACAAGCCTAATACGACAAGAGAAATTAACAATATCATGTGATAAAAATGCTAGTTTATGACAAATACCAAAAACATGCGGGGGTGGCCATGGCTCCTTCTATCCTAATAAAGTTCGAGTGTTCTACTCCTTATTATAATGATAAAAAAAAAACACAACTCTCTTATTTATTTATTTATTTTATTAATTATTTATTCTTTTATATCTTAATGATCATGCTTGGATTATAAGGAACTAATGTTTTCTTTAGTTTGAGAAAGAAAATGAAAAATAAAATTTATTGAATATGAATCTCTCTCTCTATATATATTGAGGAATCTAGAATTCTATGATACTTAATTAGACTGAATTAATAACATAAGTGATTGAATAAATAATTTGATATAATCAAAACATTCCATTTACGGTCGAACCGATTGGAGCGGTGTGGTCGGTCAATATTTTAAAACAGGTCCGATAAAGCGAAACGACAAAGCAGTTTTATATATTAATTTATTTTATACAGAAAAACACGTGGTGCTGTCCTTTCACACATCCTAATCTAGTTAATTACACTCATAATGGCATATTAACACTTTCACTTTTCGATTTTGTCTTGAATCTTGAAGTATATTATATTTTCTGTTAGATTAGTGCTTAATCGCATGATGATTCAATTCTAAGTAACCAACCTGGTTTAAACTTGTGACTAAGCCACTTAATTTCTGATTTCCTTTATTAATTACCCGTCACGTCACTTTGAAAGCAACCATAATTGATCACATAGAGAAAAGTAGGATCACATAATTTTAATCCCCTCGTTATAATTAATTGCATTTTAGCACATGTTAACAACATATTTTTTACTATATTATTATGGATACGTTGTTGTTGTTTTTTATTAATTAAAAACTAGTGAATATCATGAATGACTTTAACCAGTATTTGAGAATCAGAATATACAACTTAGCAAAAGCTCTATTCAAAATAAAATTGACTATAATATATAGCTATGAAGATAAAAGAATTTCCCAACTTAACAGCAAAGGCAAACAACATAATAATTCAAATTTTATTCAGCACGTCATTGAATGAATGGGCACTTACCTGTTTGAATTAAAACTTAAAAGTGACGTCGTTACTGCGCCACCAAATGCATTGAGACCTCCATGAATTATAATATCACTGTTGGTTGATAAATAATGGACCGTCGTCAACTGTGCTCCAAAACACACTAGCATGCTTGCTTTTTTTATCACAAACCCTTCGCTTTTATGCATTTTTCTCTCTCTATTTTATTCATATTCAATTTATAAAATAAATTTCTCACTTTATTTACAATATTTTTATGAGTAAATCCTCTTTTTCCTTCTTTATAAATATAGATATTAACAATTTGGTGCTTCAATGATTTTTAGAGGTAAAATAGTTTTTGAAAATATTCCTTGTTAAACACTTTAGTTCTTGTGTCAGTTTTATTTAATTACATCGATAGATTAGTCTTAAGCAATGTATAATTATAAATAATTTAGTTTCTAAAAGAAGTATATATTTAGCTGAATTAATCCTTCTAAGTTTTGTATCACTAACAAATTGGTCTCTAAAAAAATTAACGTGTCTAATGAAAAAAAAAAAAAACTTTTAAAGACTATTTAGTCTCTAAAATTCTTTAATGAATTAAATTGTCTGCATCTATATTTTTCATGACGGAAATGAAGATTTACTCATATGTAAATTATTATTTTTTAAATATTGTTGCAAAAGATGCACTTATTCAGCTATTACTACATTAAGTAATTATTTTCTTAAACTATATCAACTAAAAACTTATCAAGTATTTATTAAGCAATTATTTTCTTAAACTACATAAACTGCAAGTATTTTTTTAGTTGAGAATTTTATTTGAGTTAGTAGAATCACTATAAATAGTAAAGTTATAAATTTAGAGTAATTCTTATAAAAATACTTGATTAATTTAAGAAACAAGAATTATAAATTTAAACTATACATTAATGATAATGATTAAAAGAAAAATATAAATAACTATTTAGGTGATCAAATGATTACATTATCATTAACTAACTTGTAATTTTGATTATCATGTATGATCTAATTTTATACATAGTTATCATTTTTAACAATAATCAAATATTTTTAAAGGAGCTGTCTCGTGCACGAATACATATATATGGGAAACGATTTAAATAAAAACACTTGTGTAAGAATACAAGAATAATTAATAATAATTATAAGATTAAAAATAATAAATAATTAAAATTAATTTTTTTTTAAGTTCAAATTAAAATTATATAGAAAGAGATATAGAGAGAAAGTTTGTTTTTTCATATGACGATGATGGGAATAAATATTAAATATCATATTTGTATAAATGTGGGAACCCCGTTCAAAACACCAGCAGTAATAGTTTACATTATGCATGCTAAATTATGTGTAATTTTAGTATATACTTTAGATATATTATACTAATAATGAAATTATCTTTTACAATAATATATTATATTGTTAGTATAAATTTAAAACGTCTTTAATAACAGTATATTTTTTATTAAATAAAAATTATATTAGTATAGACAAATATAATATTAAATCTCTAATAAATGACCATTTTTTTTATAATGTACATGAAAAACTAGACATGTTTGTTTTTTTTTGAGAAATAAGCAAAATATGAAAAGCTTTTCTAATTATTAGATCATGTTTTTCTAATTTATTTATTAATGATAACGAGTTCTAACTTTTAACTTCTAAAATTAAAAGTTGTAATAAAGTATTAGTTTGATTGTTTTTCGGGTAACAAAGTGTTAGTTCGATTTGAAAAGTATTAAAAGTTGTAATCAAGAATTAGTTTAATTTTTTATAAGTTTATTTTTTGAAAGATAAAACATAAATATTTGGAAATATAAATGAAATCAAGTAGGTAGAAATAATAGAAGCTAGCCATGCAGAGGATATGTTTAATATTTCTAACTTAATATCTCATTATTTCGTGTGAAATTAAATTTAAAATTTTTAAATAAGGTGTTGAATTTAAACTATATAAATGAGAAAAAAATGTGTTTTAAAAAAACAAGTTCTTTTATAAAAAAAATAATTATAAAAAAATTAGTAAATACTTTATATTAATATGATATTGAAAATAAAAATTCTAACCAAAGAATATTTGGATCAATGGATAGAATAACAAATTTTGGGTTCGAGATTGTCAAGAAATAATCGAAAATGAACTTTTAACAAATCTGCTAGGAAGAAGAAAATATAATTTAACAACGTACTAAAAATAAAAAATGAAGCATATTAATTAATAATATCCTTTTACTGTAAAATAATAAACTGAGTACACAAAATATGTGATCGCAGAAAATTTTGGAATTGAATATTATGTGTAGCTTTGAGAAATATTTAATGTACTTTGTTTTTATCTGTTCAACAGAAAAAGATGCCAGCTGGTCTACGAAGATAAGCAGAATGTACATTGTACACTTGGCTTAGTTGGCTACTATACGTTTCAAAATACAGGGCACAATTTATTTTTCGAAAATTTATAAAAAATAACTTTTATTTTAAAGAAAACATTTTGATAACACATTTTTTAATATTTTAAATAAATTTTATTATTGGGATGTAATTCACGCTACCATCATTGAAATAACAATTTCGTTATTTGCAGTTTTAAACAGAAAAGAACGTTGTCACTGTATGGGACATTTATCACGTATACTTATCTCTAATTTTTATCTTATCTATATATATGTATCTTAAAAGTATACTTTAAAATTAAAGAAACAATATTTTTAGAAAAAATGTTATGTATTTTACACTATTATTTAATTAAAGACTAATAAGTTTATTAATTTTTATAATAATTATTTTAAAAATTATATTATTTATAATTTATAATTAAATAATAATATAAAATTATTTTACATTATTAATACACATCTATTAAACTCATTTTTATGTCTTAAATTTGTAAATATTCTTAATATAAAGTGAATTCAAGTTATTTAATGTTATTAGTATAAATTTTTATTAAAACAAAAATAAATAAGGATTTTTAAAATTTTATGTTTTAATATTATAAAATAATAATTAAATTTTAATGATTGTAAATAAATAAATATTATATTTAACAATTTGTTTGATAGATTGTATATTTATTGTTGTCTTTAGATAATTTATGTTCTTTTATATGTTTATTTTGTTTAATTATTTATAATTATTATATAAATATAAATGTTTCTATTATATATAAAATATTTTGAAAAATAAAAAAGATGATCAATATTTATTAAAAAATATTTACATCTCCAAAGTCGTGTCTTAAATAATGTAAGTATTGTTAAAAATAAAAGAATTTAGAATTAATATATGATATTTGACAAGAAATTATAAAAAAAGATAATTAAGCTATGTTATTAATAAAATAGGTAATTGGTTGGTAAATAATAATTAATGTAACATTAATTATAAAAGAGTGTTGCGAGATAACAAATAATTAAAAAATGTTGTAAAATAATAAATAATTAAATAATGTTACATATAAATAAAATTTAGAATTTGTTTTAAGATGTAACATGATCGATAGTGAAGATATTATTTGTACATAATATTGGTAACTTAAAGAGTAGAATGATGATGTCTTGACTAGTCTGCTATACAAGTACATTATATTTGACAAACTTATAATTTATAAGATGATACACATGAATATTTTTCCAAATAAAGTTTAGCTTAGAATTGAATTAGAAATATGAATGGCTAAACGATTGCATTATCTTGTTGAGGTCATGATGCATGCCGTATGGATGCAGTATTGAAGGATAAGAAGAAAAAAAAAAAAGAAAAGAAAAGAAAGAAAGAGTAGAAGAAGGTGGTCCCAAGGGTGACAAGCAGACAGCAGAGTTGAACGTAATAGACAGACAATGAGTAAGCAGTACCAACCCCACCACCACTCCTCACCGTTGCGTAACCGTAAGCTCCAATCCCCACTTCTCTCCAATTCACATGCAAATTCATCCCTCACTTCATCTCATTTCATTTCCATGCTCTTATTTACTTATTTACATACTCTTTCATGTGCCTTCCCCTAACACACTCATGTAAGTCTCACCTTCCTATTCCTAACTTCTCTCCTCTTCCATGCTAATGGTTTCTCTTTATCTTCTTCTTCTTCATCATCATCATCATCATCATCATCATCATCATCATCATCATCATCAACCATGTCCAACCCCTTCTCTTCTCTCCTTTGGTAATCTCATCTCTCTCTAATGCACTCATCTTCTCTAGTCTACTTCCAAACATCAGTTATTAAACATCAACACCACCTCTCAATTCATATAAACTCAACTTAGATATACAAAAGACATATAAAAACCTCTTCAACTAAAAACATTCAAACATTGATTCAGCATAAGCTGAGAGATATGTATATAAGTTAGGCTAAGGTTTGTATTAACTCATGAATTTTGACAGGTGGATTCGTAAAAAGTTGCTACGAAGGAACACAATTAGCAATGGAGATAGTGGCAGCGACAGCAACAATGTTAACGTTGGTGTGGTGGATGACAATCCATTTGGCAGCGCGGTGGAATGTTATGCCTGCACACAAGTAGGTGTGCCGGTGTTTCATTCGACGAGCTGCGATGGTTTTCAGCAGCCGCAGTGGGAGGCTTCGGCTGGATCCTCTCTAGTTCCCATCCAGAACCGTCCTAGCAAAGTCCCTGGCTTTCGGGCCCTCTCCGGTTCGACCCGGGGACCCTTCGGCCGGGTTTTGGATCCGCGGAGCAAGCGCGTGCAGAGGTGGAACCGCGCGCTGCTGCTGGCGCGTGGGGTGGCGCTTGCTATTGACCCGCTTTTCTTCTACGCGCTCTCGATCGGGAGAGAGGGGTCGCCCTGTTTGTACATGGACGGGGGCCTCGCGGCGATGGTGACGGTGGCGCGCACGTGTGTGGACGCAGTGCACATCTTGCACGTGTGGCTGCAGTTCAGGCTGGCGTACGTGTCGCGAGAGTCTCTGGTGGTCGGGTGCGGGAAACTCGTGTGGGACGCGCGTGAGATCGCGTCGCATTACCTGCGATCATTGAAGGGGTTCTGGTTCGACGCATTCGTGATCCTCCCAGTTCCCCAGGTGAGGATCTTTCGTAAATTGCTAGTTTCGTAAACGCTAATCTTTTTTTTTTTTTTTACTGTTTTTCTTTTCGGGTGAAATGACCTTTTTTTATTATTTTGTAAATAGCAATGGATCCTTCTGTCAACTGTACTGAGGAGACTTATGAAAAAAATTAATTAATCAAAATTATTATAAAAAATGAACTTGAAAGTACACTGAAAGTTATGGTAAGGAATGTCTTATTAACGCTTTTTTATATATATAAAAAATTACAAAATGTTTATTTAATAATAAAATTTTAAATATATACCAAAGAATATATTTTAATTTTTTAGAATTCTTTTACTATACTTTAGTGCACTATTATTATTAATAAGTTTCACTATTTTTAAATTAAGCATATTTGATATTCCGATCTATTATTTCTACCTAAAACTATTACATTCACATTTGCTAAAATTAATTATTACGATGGATTTAGAACATGAAACAGTTTTTAAGTTTTTAAGTTTAGAAGTTAGAAATTTTGAGAAAAAATTAATAAATTTTCAAGGATTTTATAGGATGTGAAATTAAGTTTAAAAATGAAAAAAAATCGAGATTTTATAATTTTGGGTAAAGTAAGGTCTGTAACAATATGATTGATTCAATTTCTGAATTTTTGGAGTAGAAAATGAGAATTTGTGAGTTTTAGGTAGAAGAAAATCTCTAAAGAAAACAAATTTAGTTAATTTTAAATGTAAAGGAACTTAATTCACTTGAAAGAAATTTGGGAGACCAAAATTGGTCAGTGAAAGAATGCAAGGAATATACCCTCTAATATTAGTATATTCTTTTTAACATAGTTTATATATTTTTTGTTAAAATTTATTATTAAGTATAAATTTATGGTGAACTTATTATATAAGAAGTAAAACCTAAAAATTATATGATTTCTAATAAACTTTAATTAATAATTCAAAAATATAAAAAAAAAGTGTGTTAAAAAAATTGTCTTATTAGCATTTTTCTTGTTCATAACCTATCCTAATCCAAACTAAAGGACCAAAAGTTTGGTGATACATTTGCTGTGTAATATTTAACTGTATTATCTTTGATGTATCAGTGATTATTTTATTATATTTTATAAATAATAGTTGAAGTGACCAAATTGGAATTTCCTCACTGACACTCTAGTGCCTAAAGTGAAAGAAAATAGTTATTAAAGCACCGTGCTTGTAAAGTTGAAAGTCTCTATCCACAGTCTGCTACCTTCCATATCAAACCATAAACATCTCACATGGTCGGTTCGGTAGTACAATGAAATATATTTAAGAGTATGCCAATGATTACAGTCACGCCTTTGTCTTGGTGTCTTCATTCACGTGTTGCCTCCTCCTCAATTGACTACACTAAAATGGGTTTTCAAGAACATGTTTTAAATTAAAAAAAGTTTTGATTGAATATTTTTTTTTGTTCTTCTGTATCAAGTCAGTTGCGGATCGAATTACTCAAAGGGTGGCTTTAGAAGCCAATATAATTAACATATAATTGCTAGTTTGTTCTGTTTCTGCTTGTTTATGCGATATCAATTATCTTTTAACTATATGTTTTCCTTCTGTTTGCAGGCTGTGTTTTGGTTAATAGTGCCAAAGTTGATAAGAGAAGAGAAAATTAAAATCATTATGACCACAATGCTATTGATTTTTCTGTTCCAATTTCTCCCCAAGGTTTACCATAGCATCTGCATGATGAGAAGAATGCAAAAGGTCACAGGCTACATCTTTGGCACCATTTGGTGGGGCTTTGGCCTCAATCTCATAGCTTATTTCATTGCTTCTCATGTAAGCAAACCCCACAACTGAAGTTTGAGCCTGCCTGTGATCAAGTCGTCTCTAAATCCATTGCTAAAAACTTAAGCATTCTTTTTCTTTTCCCCCACGGTTAATTTATAGGTTGCTGGAGGGTGCTGGTATGTCCTTGCAATTCAACGCGTTGCGTCGTGCCTCCGGCAGCAGTGTGAGAGAACTAATGGATGCAATCTTTCTGTGTCATGCTCAGAGGAGATATGCTACCAGTCTTTGTTACCAGCAAGCGCCATAGGAGATTCATGCGGTGGAAACTCAACAGTGGTAAGAAAACCTTTGTGCTTAGATGTTGAAGGACCTTTCAAATATGGGATCTACCAATGGGCACTTCCAGTCATATCCAGCAACTCTTTGGCTGTCAAGATTCTTTATCCCATTTTTTGGGGTTTGATGACCCTCAGGTAAATTGGTCAATGATAAACTCTTAATGTTACTATTTCTGAAGTTAAGAAGTTTATGTTTGTTCATGTTAGTGTATAATACATAAGAATCAAAACATTAGAACTCAATTAACATTTTTTATGCCTATAGGCTTGGCTCATGTTTCTCTTTCATACCTGAAGACATTTGAATTTGATAACTTCTGCTTTTGCTTGTCCTCCAAAACACATTCAAGTAGGTGGTTCACTGGTCACGATACATTAAAATTTCTGTTCTTTGCTCAAAATATTTGACTGTTGGAATGTTTTGAGTGCAAAACTTTAAAGTGGTGAAAACCTAAAATATTTTGCATTTTCAATTTCACCTTATCTAATCTTGCTTTCCTAGTTACATTTTTTTGTTTTGTTCCAGTGGTTATATCTAAACAGAAATATGTAATATTGTTTTATCTAGTTATTAGTTTTAATGAATTAAGAAAATAGATTGCAACATGCAAAAATGTTTCCTTAATGTGTTTGATTGAGATGTATCCAAATGTTATGTTGTACATGAAATAAGCCTCACGCCTGTTTGACTGAGCATCTGTGTATTCATAATCCCTACTACTTCTTGCAGTACTTTCGGAAATGATCTTGAACCCACAAGTAACTGGCTAGAAGTGATTTTCAGTATATGCATCGTACTCAGTGGACTATTGCTTTTCACATTATTGATTGGTAACATCCAGGTATGCAAAGATCATTATTTTTGTAAGTAAATATGAAAAAAATGCTGGTTATTGTTGCACTTGCTGAAATAATATTTCATACTCAAACATGGTCTAACAAATGGAAACATTCCTACCGTGTAGGTATTCTTACACGCAGTCATGGCAAAGAAGAGAAAGATGCAGCTGAGATGTCGTGACATGGAATGGTGGATGAGGAGGAGGCAGTTGCCATCACGATTAAGACAAAGAGTTCGCCATTTTGAACGTCAGAGGTGGGCTGCCATGGGAGGAGAAGATGAGATGGAAATGATCAAAGACTTGCCCGAGGGGCTGAGGAGAGACATCAAGCGCCATCTTTGCCTCGATCTCATTAGAAAGGTAAGTAATGTTCATTCATGCAAATGAAAGAAGTTGGATAGTAAAATGCCTCAATAAGTTGGCTAGTATGCTTAGATATTAGATTAAGAAAAACAATTGAAGTACCTCGTATGTAAGACATCAGTTAACTCAATATTTGTTATTAATAATATTGTTTAAACTATCACTACATCAGAACTCTAAAATGTTGTTTGGGTACATAAGAAATCATAACAGAACTTTTCTATATTACTTTTCCAAGGAGAAATTAGTTCCTTGTGCAGCTGCCACTCTCCCTTGGGTATTATGTTTGCATGATAGGCCAATCCAGTTATAGAATTTTCTCAATAGTAACCTTGCATACCACATAGAGAATTCACCACAAGTACCATGTTGGAGATTTTATATTGTCTAGTTATGCGATAAATATAATGTATAAGTTGGAGAGAACTTTTATCCTATAAGTTAATTTTTGGGTTGAAGTTAGGTTTAAATCCAGAATTTTAACATAGTATTAATATTAGTAGTTGTTGGACTATCGAGTAAGTTTTTAGTCTTTGTAAACTTCATACTTAAGATGTTCATGAACCTATAAAATTAACAATATTACAGAATAGGATAAATTACACTAATACCCTTTTGCTATGGCTATCTATCTAAACAACCTTTCCTAATAACTAGTTGTTTCTGTTTGACAGGTTCCTCTATTCCACAACTTGGATGATCTTATTCTTGACAACATCTGTGACAGGGTGAAGCCCTTAGTCTTCTCTAAAGATGAAAAGGTATTAATCATGTACCCAATTGACATCATCTGAGACCAAATTTTCTTCCAAGTATTTCTTTTGGAAAAGACCATCATGTTGTTAATGCCTTTGTGAAACAGATAATCAGAGAAGGTGATCCTGTACCAAGGATGGTGTTCCTGGTCCGAGGACGCATAAAACGCAACCAAAGTCTCAGCAAAGGGATGGTAGCCTCAAGCATCCTTGAGCCAGGAGGTTTTTTGGGCGACGAGCTACTCTCATGGTGCCTTCGCAGGCCATTTATTGACAGACTTCCGGCCTCCTCAGCCACATTTGTGTGTCTTGAATCAGCAGAAGCCTTTGGCCTTGATGCTGATCACTTGAGGTACATCACTGATCATTTCAGGTACAAATTTGCCAATGAGAGGCTGAAAAGAACAGCAAGATATTACTCATCCAATTGGAGAACCTGGGCTGCTGTCAACATTCAATTTGCTTGGAGACGTTACAGGCAGAGGACTAGAGGTCCAGTGACCCCTGTAAGGGACAGTGGCGGCACTGAGCGCAGGCTCTTACAATATGCTGCAATGTTCATGTCAATAAGGCCACATGACCATCTTGAATGAAAGCTGGTGTCCATGTTTTTCTAATTGTTGTGGGTTCCTGAATACTGATCCTCAATAAAACCGTGTCTCAAGTCCATTAGACCTTTTGAAGTTGCTGTGAAAGTCATTGAATCATTCATGAAATGTATAAAAGAAAACAAGAAAATGAGTATGAGTAATTGCAAAATTATTGAGGCTCCGTTCGTTCATTTTATTATAAGTTTGATATAATGAATTTTTCACAGGATTTGTATCTTGAGCAATCCCCTGTCGAGCCTGCTATGTGCTTAATGTATAATTGATTGATTCAGTTCTACAGGTTTATCCTGGTTTGAAAATTTACCCTGCCAAACAAAAAGAAGAGTAGGGATAATGGATTAGAAAGTGATTTTTTTTGGTAACATAATACAAAGTAAATTCATATTATAATTTAAATATGATGATTTTGCGTAACGACTCATGAAAATTAAATTCTTTATATATTTAAAAAATCACTACAGTAAAAACATGAAACAAATAAAATCACTTCTTAAAAAAAATTAATTTTTTGAGTAACTAAAATTTATTGTTTTTTCATATATACAAATTTGAGAATGTAATCCTCATCTAACATTTAAAGAAAAAAATTATCCACTAACTATATCATACCATATTGATATTAATATCAAATTTTTAAAGCACATATTTCTAACATGACCTGTAATAGCTTAATGTATCATAATCTAACATTTTTGGACCTAATATAAACCCAGAGAAAGTAATGTTTTTCAAAAATTAAATGAAAGTATTTGTAAAGATTATGTACGAGTGAAGTGAATGCAAAGCATAAAGTGTTGTGTGATTTACCCCCCTGTGAATGGCAACACGAGAATTATGAATGGGGAAGAACAGAACAAAACAGAACAGAACAGGACAGAACAAAACAGAGCCTTTCCTATGTTTACGGTTGTGTTGTGTCCAAATTTGGAAATAGTGTGATGAAGTGAGGTCATCATTACCTCCAAATATGGCAAACCGTTTCTGCCAATCCCATTCCCTAAGTTTTCTCTTTTCTTACCAACCTAACCTATCACAACATGTGTCATGGATATCCTCATCATTTCATCCTACCACTGGCTTCTCTAGGGTCTCCCACTTTCCTTTGGAGCCCTAGATTTAGCCGGTTTCTGCAATTTCAATTTCAGAGCTCTGATCTGCAGCTACATGTTCCTCTTAATTAAGTACTACATTTGATCATAAACCCATCTCTCTCTTTTATTTTATTTTTTTTCTATCTTTTATAATGGGGCTATGAAAAATTAAATATTTGTTGATTGCTGTGATCTATAAAGGTAAATGTATGCCCAAATTTTTTATCTTTTTGTAAAGGAAATCTTAGAACAAAAAAAGAACAAAATGTTATAACTTTAACCAAACCTTTTGTTCATCTTGTACTAAATGGATCACAAATGCAATTTATGATTGATACTAAGGAGGATATAGTCTCTTATTTATTGTTTTAATTGCACATTATTAGCAACATTATGGGAAATTGCTGACAAATATGACCACATTGCTTTCGGAGACCTAAAAAATCACAATTGACCTCAAAAACCATAATACTGCAGCCACAATTGTGATTGGGACTATAGTTTAAAACCATTAACAACCTGGTGTTGTTTGAAACCTATAATTTCCGGTTAAATAATTAATATAAGGGAAGCTTCTATAAAATGTTGTTTGAAAATTGTATTTAATCATCATAACATGAAAAAGGAACCAACAAAGTGAATACTTGTAATAGTTGTTTTTTCTCGGTTAGATGAGAATGATTTTTTTTTCTTTACTCTTATGTTGAAGTGATTTGATTTGATTAGCCAAAATGGTTGTAGTAGTTGCATCTCCTTCAATATCATGGTTTCATTGCACATCTTCATGAATACTTGTTACAACAGTGCCCTTGCAATGGAGTAGAATATTTACTATAAGGCTTGATGAATGGAATGATTAATGATATTACAACATATCAAGTTTATCAACATTTTTGTTTTATGGTTGTCTTCCTCAACAACTATTATAGAGATTAGCCTCCTTTGAATTGAATTTCTACTCAAATGTTTTTGTGCCCCAACTTCACTGATTCTAGCAATCTCAAACTTTGTAGCTCTATTTTTATTTATTGGTGATATTCTCTCACCTCACTTTTAGACAGTTCATTAATTTTTCTTTTAGATTGTACATCTAACCTTTATCACTATCTGTTTTACAAATATTTTTGTCATAGGTACCTTTATAGCATATCAACCTAATGGGGTTGAAATTTACAAAGCAGGGACCACCCAAAATTGAGAACGTAACTTTACATCATCAAATGATCAATTACCTTACCAAGAATTTTATTCGTAACTTGGTATCTAAGCAACGAAGAAGAATGCTCGTTGCTGGTTATGATCTTGACATGTCATATATCACAGATCAAGTGTTAGCAATGTCATTTCCTGCACAACGTATGCAAGCAATGTATCGAAATCCTCTCTGGCAGGTCAAATCTGTGTTGGACATGAGACATTATGAGCATTATAAGGTGCACCTTCAACTCATGGCCATGTATAGTGCATATTATCTTCTTGTCAACCTTCAATTTGTTGGAAGTTCATCATGATTATCAATACTTGTGTAGTTCTGCTCTAATGTGTATATCTATTGAACTATTGTTCATAGACAGTTTTTGGTTATCAATCATTGAATGTTTTGTTCTTTAAATTCAAAAAATTTGTTTAGTTTGTCTTCGTTATTTAATCTAGTATAGCGTATGACAGTGGTTAGTGTCCTGTACCAATCTTTCAAATGCCACTAATGTCATATTTATTTGATGAAAAAGACTAGACTTATCCACTTGAATTCAGGTAAATTACTTGTGTACTTGTGATAGTTAGAGACTACTTGTGGATTACTATATTTTAGTTTGGCATTCCTTGATATTGATAACCAGTTTTCTTCATCTATCTGATGTAACTTACAACTTCATTAAAGTGGATGACACTATTATTACCTATTTTTGCATTTGTCAGAATATACTCTAAAGACTGATCAAGATTGTTGTTTGGTAGCAATGTTAAATGACAATCGTAGAGGCTGTTGTTTGTACCTATCATTCTACTTTCTTCCACCCCGCTATCACTCATTGTTATAGCTAAGGCATATCACTTTCAAAATTTTCAGATCTATAATCTCTGTATAGAAGAAAGTTATGATCCAGATCACTTCTATGGACGCGTGGAAGCATACCCCTTTGATGATAACCATGTGCCATCTCTTGAAATGATCAAAGCTTTTTGTGAAAGTGTGGGTTCATGGTTGTCAAGTGACCCAAAAAACATTGCCGTTATTCACTGCATGGTATGAGAGGTCACGCTTCCTATTAGGATCTTTAGCAAATTTCAAATAAGTATTTAGAATATATCATATTAATTTTTAGGGATATAAATAACTCAATAAATATCATAATATGCTAGATGAGGTTTTAGTCGAGGTGAACAACTTCAATCTCATCTTCAAATGATGCCTTGACATCTTTTAGATGAGTTTTGAAATTGTCTTTAGGTCTACTATTGGTTGCCTTAAATTGTTATGAACATGCCGCTATTCACTCTTACTGATCATAGAAGCTTATATTTGATATTTCATTAAAATCATGTAAATTACTTCCACTTAAAACTATGTATAAATTGGAACCCCCTAATATATGGATGATCAATGCAATTTACAGTCTTGCAAATGAAACTTTGGTTGTTGCTACAAAGAAGGGAATTCTTTAGATGTTAAAAATATGTGTAAAATACTTTCTCTTCTAGTATATTTAACTACAACTATTTCCATCTTTTATCCTTTGTATTCTTTGGTTCCGATAATGCAGGCAGGAAAAGGTAGAACTGGATTAATGGTGTGTGCATACCTAACTTATTGCGGCATGTCAGCAGATGAGGCTCTTCAATTGTATGCAGATAGACGGACAACCAATAATGAAGGAGTAAGTTATATTAGGTATAATTCTAACAATTGAAATGTAAATCTATCTTCATCAACACAAGTTTTGGTTAATGTTTATCATTTGAAAAGAAAAAAGCAATGACAATCCACTGAATGAAAATAACGAGTACTCCTTTTTAAGACCAAGGAATTTAATGGAAGAATTAAGTTCAACTGCTTTTTTGTGCACGTGTGGGATCAGGTATCAATACCAAGTCAACGTCGTTATGTGTCATATTGGGATAGTATACTTTCAAATTCTGTCCCAACTGGAAATGGACCAATAAAGGTGAACTTGCCTCCACCATGTAGAAGAGAATTGCGACGAATTCGACTTTATGATACAATCAACATTGACACAATATTCTTTGTTATCTCAGAGCTACATGAGGTTAGTTCACCACAATTTATGCTACAATAATGTTTGGAATACTGAATTGTCTTTTTGGAATGGTTTATGAAGGTCACGTTATATTTTTCTGTTAGCATGCTAGTTTGCACTAACTGAGGGTAGTAGTAGTACATTTGGATCATTTATATGTTACTAGTCTCACTGAGTTTGTACTACTTGTACAACACTAGTAATTGAGCTAATTATTACTGTTTCACAACACATCTCTCATCAATAATACTATTCAGCTTCTCTCTTTTTCCACCAATCTCTACAGATTATTTTGTGACATTATGATCTCCCTTCATAATTAAGCATACAAGATATATGAACATCGTTAAATAATGAATTAGATATAAGACTTGGTTTTTATACTTATCAAGATGGGTTCCTATTTATTTACAGATTCCTAATGAGGTGTATCGTCCACCAGTGGAAGCTTACCGTAGTTGCTGTAGACAGATTAAGAAAGGATATCACAGAAACAACAGCCCTCGCTATTATATCTCTATTCTTGAAGGTGATAAAGATGGAAAGCAATCAGAAACAGAAAAACCTCGCATTGTAGTTCAAATGGACACAGAGAGTCCTGCCATATACCAAAAATCATGTTTGGACCATTATTTTGATAAGCCTATACAAGTAAGTGATCAATGAAAATTAAATGCCCTATAAACTAGTCCTTTATGACTAATCAAGCAATCTAATCAGCTTAGCTCTAATACCTTCTATTAGAAAAATATATGGAACTTCACAACATCAACAAGAAGTTTTGCTAATGGATTATCCAATATCCATTTTCAATTCTGTCTGCAAATATTCTGATTTGACTTTAAACCATTGGACAGGTAACAGGAGATGTACGTGTCATATTCTATGCGAAAATGATAGGAGGTCGCCTTTTCTACTGCTGTTTTAATACAGCTTTTATTAGGAACAGCTTACTACAGGTAATCTCATCTCATCCTTTATTCATGGTATTATTAATTTTGTTACTGATGTATTAGATAGAATGGGATTATACCTTCAAATTTGATTAAAACCAAAAGGGCAATAATATGTTCATTGTCATGGAAAATCTCAAGGCGAGGCTTATATAACAGAAGCATTATACCACGAGAGACAGAAATATAAGCGAGTAGACCAAACAAACTAAGTTATCATGATTTTAAGCTACCTGATGTTATTTTAAAAGTACAGCTGTGAATATGAAATGAACTTCATATGGCATGACATTTGCCTTCTATAGGTTTGACATTCAGAATTAATAGAGAATCCACAGTAGTGTGTTTGACTGTGTTCCCTTTTGTAACTACTATTTTGTAGCTCACAATGCAAGAGTTGGACAAAGTTGGGAAGAAAGGAAGATCAATATGTGGCCCAGACTTCTGCTTAGAATTATTGTTTGGTCCTGCTAATGCTGGATACTCATCATCAAGCATATCCTACGATGAACATTCTAGTGATGATTCTTTATAATAATAATTCCACAGATTTTTGCATAATATGAAAGGCCACGTCCAATTTACTGCTGTAACCTATTCCTGCAAAATGGTCCCAAGAATGAGTCCCTTGCAGTGTCATGTAGTAAGTGCACTCATTCCTCCAACTGTCTTGCCGTCTAATTTTTCATTGGCTAAAGGCACGGAGAGTAAGTGTAATTTTTGTATTATGTTAGTGATTGAGTAGCATTTTGCAGAAGAAGAGGTCCAGAACATTATAATGCAAAAGTTCACCAATTTTCTTATCGTAAAAATTTTAAGAATTATCCATTTGTATAAAAGTACATTATTAAGAGTTTGACTGATGACAACAGCCTAAAAATTAGCTTTCTTTTAATGATTAAGAAACATTTTAATGATAGTATAAAGCTGTTTCTACCAAGGGTGGATCAAAAGTAAATCCTTATCTAGATGATTATGATCATTTGAACGATTTTCACTGCAATTCAATTACGTTTTAGGCATGTCACTTAAAAAATTGAAACTTTAGATGATTCATTTCTGGTACATTTTTTTTCCTCCTCATGTAGTGCGTGATTCTCTTTTAGTGGAGCGAATATGGTACCAGTAATGCAATAATATATCCAGAGAAACCTGCATAAATTTCACCTAATAAAAAAATGTGTTAAAAAAAAGTTAAATATTTTGTTAACATTTCTCATATATTATTATTTTCAACATGTATACCACCTGAGTTTCTTTAGTAAATCAAAGTTTAAGAGGCTATCCCATTTCAAGGTCATGGTACATACTACATACAAAAATATTTTCAACGATCCTTACAAATTGGTTATAATAGAGAATCAAAATAGATAGTCTGTTGGGATAGTTAAAACATAAATAGTTACATTATTAAAGGTAATTATAATCATAAATAATTATGAAATTGACATGCCATAAGATGAAAGAGAAAAGAGTTCAAAAGAAATGAAAGGGGATGCAGAAAATCGCAGATTACATATATTTTACTTAAAAATAGGAGGTAAAAAATTTCTCTCATCTATTTTCTTTTCTCATCCAAATAAACCATTATACAAAGTAATGCCCGAAAAATTCACATAAAGAAAATACAATTGCACTTTTGATAGCATCATTCCCCATTGCTAAGTAAATTGGGCTCAGAAAGCACCACATTGTCATCTGCGAGCCTTGCATGCCATTCTTCAGCTAATGCTAGTTTGTAGGAATCAATCAATCAGAGACAATCTAGTCTCTGGTTTGTCTCCTTGTAAAGTACAAGCAAGCAGCCAAGCAAACAATATGATGTTTGACTTCCTGTTATTGCTGTTAAGTCAATGTTGCTTCTTTACGCATTGCATAATCTTCAATAATACTAATCGAACTCTTGCTGTGGCGCAGCGAAAATTCTGCAAGTAGAATTTGGCATTCTTCTACTGTTAGATCACCGTGACGGCCCTGCAAATGTCATGGAAAATTCAGTCAGCTAAATGTCACATGGCATGCAGCAAACTCTGATAATGACGGTGACAAATGAGATTTAAAATCAGAGTTGCATTTGATATTATATAAACTTGTTTGAACAACAAATTGTGTTTCTTTTATCCGTAAAAATTGAAGACATGTATTCAGAGTTTACAATAATTCACACATCTTATTCAACAACAATAATTCACACATCTTATTCAACAACAGATATAGTTATTTATTTACAGGCAACATAAAAATAAAAAAGAAAAAGAAAAAAGGGAAAAAACAGTGCTACTCTGAATAAGTACTTTTAATGATAGTTTAGATTAAAAGAAGATTGGAATATCCCATCGAGAAAAGAAATGCACAATTGTAGTAGCATATTGGATCGTTATAATCAAAATTGGAAACTAAATTGTTTTCTTTTAGAAGCAAGTGTATGATAACTTGTTTCTTCCCATCTCTATATTGTGCTAGACTTCTTATTTTTTATTCTCCCTGGCAAACTATTATTTTCAATTTCCTTACTCTCCCGATAGTGTAAATTATTTTTGTATGGACAACAGTTCACACAATAAGATTAATATTGCACATTCGCCAAGTCAGACAGCCATATCATTGTTAGGTGTAGATCTAATTCCAAAACAGTAGCAGAGTAGCCCATTTATTATTATACTACCCATGCAACTACTTTCCTTTGGTATAACTTATTGAGTTCTTTCAAGAAAACCTAATCGTATTCTCCAATTCTAACTTCTAAATACAAATATCTCTTCTCTGCAAATTGAAATTTTTTTTGAACAATTGTAAAGGTCAAGGGCTAAAAAAACTCAATATGATATTTTTCTGATTATTAGATTAGGTCTTTATCTTATTGAGCAGTACAAAATCCCAAATTCTCATTATTCCCTTGTATCCGATTGAATTGGAATATCTAATATCTAATATCAAGAGTTCCCTTTCACTTTGGAGCAAACTTTACTGTGTCCATTTGACACCGGAATTGAGCATGGCATTGGGGCTTGTAATTGGAATTAGACCTTTGAATTGTAATCACAATGTTTGGAAGTCCTTTTAGAATTGGAACCACACTTCTAAGGTTCAAATTCATGAAATTCTAATATTAGTAAAACTAAGATTTCCCAATTCTCAACATTAGCTTCTAAACATCCAAATTACAATATCAAACTTCACCCCCACACTTTGTATCTACTTTCCCTACTTTTGTTACTCCCACCACCACCACCACCACCATTGCCACCCTCTCCCGGACCACCACAACCCATGTTGCTGCTTATCATCACTACTACCATCATGGACTGCCTCCATCACCGCCACACCACTATCACCACTCCCTCTCCCCATTGTTGCCACCCCCACTTATGAATTAAACTTTTTACTCAAACCTGACATAATCTCATCCATAGCTACCCTAAATTAAAGGTGCCAAAAATGAAATTAATATTTAACTTATAATTCCAATTAATTCTATGCTTTAACTCTTTGCACAGCCCAAATATAGGAATTATGATTTTGAACCAATTTCAATTTTCATAGAACTGTAATTGAAATTACGATTCTGAACTACAATTCCAAATCCATATGCTAAATAGATCTTAATATATTTTAAATGATTTTGGCAAGACTAAGGAGGTCAATATTTTATAGTATGATATCTATACAGTCCTCTAATGTATTTGGCTGGAGGAAAATACCCAACTTCAAGGATACAACTTTGCTCCTCTATAGGCTATAGAACACAATTGCATTTATGAGCTCTCTGTGATGCTCTGCTCACTGTTGTTTCAAAAGAGTTTGCATTTCCTAATACTATATGCAGAGATTCAACAGCTTCAATTTTTTTTATAAGCCTATTTGACTCATTGTTTTCTTTCAGTTTCTCTGTTTAGGAGGTTACCTAGTTTCTCCTCATCCCTTTTTGCGCCTTCTATCAAAAACAATTTTTTTATATAAATTTTTTTTAATGATAAACTTATATCAATTCATCTAAGGGTTTCATACCGAAGAGCATAAAACTGAGTAGCAGCACTTTCAATTCTTCTAATTTTGACAAAATCAAGTATGCTTCTACAATAAAGGCTGACCAAATGGGGTCTCTACAATATCAATATTTAAATGACGTAACCTAGATATAAGATTCAAATTGATTTGACATACTGCACCACACAGTGTACATAAACTAAAATCATTACCATACGAGATATCCTATCACAAACAGCATGGTGCATGAGGATTCCTGCAGCAACTGAAACATTGAAAGAGTCCACCATTCCTGCCATTGGAATACTGCAATGCAAATCTGACAACTCCAATGCCTCATCACTAATACCCCTGTAACAAGAACATAGCCACTGTTAAATACTTAGAAAACCTGAGCAGAAAGTAAAACCTAAGTTACAGGAAATATAACAATTATTTAACATTTTAGTTCAATGTCAAGACAGTTGGTGATCCCCTGACTACTCAGTACTCAGTAAACAATAACAAACGACAGTTACATTGAGCCTCAAGAAAAAGAAGGAAATAACCTATTTTCATTCCCGACCACAATTGCAGTTGGGCAGGACCAGTCTAAGTCATGAATAGGAACCTGTACACAACAAGAAAAGGTCAGTATACCTCACTGCATGTCATTCGAAGATTTTGAACATTTTGCCTTGGGATTTATAATAATTAAACACAAACACTGAAATAAAATTCATCAATTAATGAATGCAAGGCACCGATAAATACTATGATTACTGGTTGCATACAATTTCTTCAGATATAAACAAGTCATAGACATTCGACAAAATTTCAAGTCAGCAGTCAACTGCCTAACACAACCCTTACCTTTTATCCAGACATCAGTCCCCTATGTACATATTTGCAACAAAGCACAGCACAAGCAATTAAAAATAGCAAAAACAAACCATACCGCATCCATTCCCACATGAGTTGTAGCAATTCGATAACCACGTGATTTCAACATTTTAAAGCACTCCTTCGTAGAGTCCCACAGTTCAATGTCCAACCATTTTTCTGCACCCATGCTCACATGGCGATTATCTTTATACCTGCAACAAGGAAGCCGGGCAAAACATTTCAATTAATTTCAGTTGCTGTCAGTGTTGTCAAATAGCAGCCATGGCGACGCTACGGTGGGAGGCGGTGGCGAAAATCCGTCCGACCGCCATGACATGGCCGTGGCGAGGCGAATTCCTGATGGCATGCCATGGCGGCCGCTTTTTGCGTAGCGGCAATAGCGTCCTTGACGGCAATGGCAGAAACCAGACCATGCGGGTTTGTCAACCCAAGAAAATGCCATTTTCGGGTAATTTAACCCGACCCAATCCAGTCCGAAATCTGTTTGTTTAAAATATATCGGGTCAGGAATTTAACCTGACCCAAAAAATTAAATTTTATGGTAGCCGCGATTTGCATCTTCGCTAACCCGTTTCTTCCTCCTTCTTCGTTGCCACTTTTCTTCCTCCTTGTTCGTCGCTGCTCTGTCGTCCTCTTTCTTGGTTCTCCTTCGTCATCCTCCTTCGTCGCCCCACCAAAAGCCGCCGCTCCAGCCATTGGAAGACACCTCTCTAGCCACCGGAAGAGTCAGAAGACTAAAAAATTAGGACATTTAGTACATGCTGTTTTGAATATTTGATTTGAAGTTCGGAATATTATTGTTAATTTTATGATTATTTGAGTATTTGTTAGTAGTTGTTTTAGTATTTATATTTGTAGTCTTTTTAATATTTTTAATTATCTTTGCTGTTATATGTTCTGTTTTTTTAGTATTTTATATGTATATCTATGTTTTTTATTTGTCCGCCATGGCTTCTGCTATATGCCACCACGCTATCCGTCATACGTATATGGCGGAATTTGGATTCTCCTCCATCCGCTATTGATAACTTGATTACTGTTGATAATAACAAAATAAGAATGCAACACCCCATTTCATAATCACTAGAAACAATAACAGCAGTTTCAACAATGACCAATTATCACACTTCATATAACTCATAATAATAACACCTCAAAATAATTGCAAAACTCAAATCATGCATGGACATCATTTTCGTAATCTCCAAAATGTGTAAACCACCATTTGGAGCCTGAAAGTGTATAGCATTGTCACATTAATCCCTAAAACTAAGAAAATTCCAAAATAAGTCCACGAATTTTTATTTGTTTCATCTAAGTCAAAAAACCTAACTACTTATTGTGATTTTAACTCCTAAACATATGTTAATACTTGATATTATTCCTTACGTCACATTTTTCTTTTAAAAATTTGGATGCACTTTCAATGGCTTAATTGGTATTTTCTTAGTTTCAGGAACTAATATGAACACTTACAGGTACTAAAATGGTAGTTTTTTGCAAAAACAATCACATTGCTGATTTAAATCGAGGCTACTTACTTAGAATTATGATTACACTGATAATAAAAAAAAAGTTTATAGTTGTAAAAACTTTTCATTCTAATTGTGTTCATACAGTCACAACAACTTTCCATTAACTAAACAAAAAAAATAAAAAAACTATCTGAGAGTGAAAGGAGAGTGCTCCCAAAATTTCACCTCAACAACACCTTTTGTTGTTGTCACACGACACGACGTGGACGGACTGAACGCCGAGCGCGTCGGCAGATCGGAACGCGGCGGAGACGTTGCCGAAGTCGCAGAGGCCTTCGACGACGAGGCAGACCGAGTAGCTCCGGTTCCTCACCACACTCCCGAACCTCCGCCTCCGTTCGTCGGAGATGCAGGGAGCGAGGGCCTGGATGACCTCGGCGCTGCTCAAAACGCAGCCGTTTCGGCAGCGGAAGGTGTCGAGGTAAGGGAACCAACGAGCGTGCGATTGGTGAGGGAGAAGAGGGTTGCGATCCATCTTCATGAGTGTGGAGACGCCGTCGGGGCTGGTGAGGAGCTGCTGGATGCTGGGAGATTGGGCTTCCGGTTCTTCAGCGATTAGGGCTGACGTGGAACATCTCCGAGTGAAGATTAGGCGTTGGTGTGGGTGAAGAAGGAAGGTGCGTTTGAAGAAGGAAGAAGAAGCAGAAGAAGAAGGAGAGAGTGAGATAGACGAAAGGGTTTTGCAAGCACTCATTTCCAGTTGCAGTTGCACACTTGAGCTACACATTTTTTATTTTATATATTTTTTATGAGAGGTTGTGGTGAATGTGGCCAAGGGATGGGCCGAGTTTGAGGCTCTATAGATGGCTGTGGGCCATGTCTTGAATGTTATCCTAACACCCCTTTCTTTATAGAAAAATTCTGCTACTTTCATCCAAACTTAGATTTCATATCTCACTTCCTCTAAACTTTCTTGTAATCAATCGGTTTATTCTGGCTAATAAAATATCAATCTTTAAACATAATCCATCATTTGCAAAGAAAAAAGATTAAGAGAATAAAATTAAATTGAAATAGTATTTAGAAGCTAAGTCATTTAGAATTTTTTTCAGATTCATTTTTTTAGTTTCATAAACGGTGAATAAATAACACTTTATACATGTTTCAATGACAAAATTTCAACTCTTATTATATTATAAATATTAGTATTTATATTTATCTATATAGTAAAGTTCATTTAAATTTTTTAAACAGTTAGATTATTTTTTTTAACTTTATAATAACAGTTGAATATAATTAAATTTAATACTTTTAATTGTATTTAATCAAGAATTTAATTATGAACTTTAATATTTTTATATATAATTTTAATATTAAATAGTAATATTTTATTTATTAAAGATAGAAGTTAATGATTTTATAATAATATTTTATTTGTAATAATTTTCTTTT
>JAMLFT010002274.1:0-26328 GCA_026544285.1 Pachyrhizus erosus | reverse complement strand
ATAATTTTTTTTCACTAAAATCTTATTTAATTAAATTATTCACTTAAATACATCCTAAATATATATGACAGTAAATTACAAGTCCTTCAATATATATACGGAAAGGACTACTACGAAAACAACTAGTTATATAAGAACATGAGAACAATAATTCGAGATCCTGAAATTAAATTTAACGACCATAATTAAGATTCTAATTAAAAAAACGCATGTCATGGATATTATTCACGTTCTCCGCACATTTTCTCCTCTCACAGCAATACCCGCGACCTAGCTAGGCATTGCTCCAACATTGAATAAAGGTTCTGTTTTGGTTTCGAAATCAGACAGGATTGAATTACTCCTTGACGTTGCTTACACCAATTAGATGTCCGAGTAAGTCGTTGAGTATAATCCTATAGTATATATATGTTTACGTAATTACATTATACTTCATTTTTTATTTTTTTTATAAAGAAAAATAATCACCAAAATGTTAGAATCTTGTTTATGAGAGATTTGAAGCATAACTATCCTGCAAAATTGCGTTTTCAATTGTTATATAATTGTTAAAACATAAAATTATTAGAGTGGTAGTTTTTAGTCACCACCATGTCAACAATATATATTTTGTAATATGATAGTAATGGTTTGTAAAATTTTAGTTTTTATTATTTTAAAAAAATTATTATGGCAATTGTAAAATATTGTTATGTGTATGTCAAATTAATAAGAATTATTTAAAAATATATAGTTATTTCAATTGGAAAAAAGGGATAATATTGACTCAAATTTAAAAATTAAGAAACCAAATTGAATATTTTAATAATAACGGAATAAAATTAAACAAATTTAAAAAATAACGGGACAAAAATAATAATTTTTTAACATCTATGAAACCGCATCAACCATCTAACATAGTTCTATTGGTCAAGTCAATGAATCTGACAAAAGGAAAAACATTGAGGCCATTTTAAAATTAGTGGAATTTATTTGAATCTTATAAAAATTGTTGGAAGACATTAAATATTTTAAAATAATAGTAGGACGAAAATAATAATTATACCAAGGATTTCTAAAGATAATCTCACTATGACTCAACTAACTTGGAAAGATCAAGATCTTGCATGAATTGAAAATTATGAGAGAAATTTCCAATTGTTGAAGACACATTTTACGAATGCCAATTTTGATTACTCTTGATCCCAGTAAGTCATTTGAGGTTTACTATGATACTTCACACCATTGTTTGGATGTGCTTGTGCAACATTGAAAGGTAGGTGCATATATATAATGGTAGTTGAAGACTCATGAGATGAATTATCCTACTTGTGACGTGGAGTTAGTAATATAATGGTCTTTACTTTGAGAAAAATGGAGACATAATTACCTATATGGACCAAAGTTTTATGTTTTTTTAGCAGTCACAAGAGTTTGAAGCATTTGTTTAATAAAAATAAGCTCAACATATGGGAAAGGAAAAGGATAAACTCTTGAAAGACTAAATTTGTAGTTTTTTTATCACCCCCATTAAGTCCAATGTAGTAGTCAATACTCTTAGTATGAAGACAATGCATGCATTTTGCTTTAATGGTGAAGGAGCTAAGGTTGATTGAAAAGTTAACAAGTTTTATCTATGTGTAGAAATGGCTTGATATCATTTTCATTGTTGAATGATTTTTGTGTCTAGTGAATTTTTTTAGACAATTAGAGATAACGAAGTAGTGGTTGAATTTTTACAAAAGAATGATATGTTAGGACAAGAGAAAGTAACAAAGTTTAGTTTGGAAAAGTGAAAAAGTGTTAAGACTCAAGGATATAGTATATGCATCGCAAGACCAACAAATAAAGAGATTGAATCTTGAAGAAGGACAAAAAAATATGTTGACTATTCACCCCAAAGCTATAAAGATGTATCAACATATCAATAAGATATTTTGGTTGCCTGATATGAAAAATATGTAGTAAAGTTTATGGCATCATGTTTGACTTGTTAGAAAGTGAAGTTTGAACATGGAAGACTTGTTAAAATGCAATAAATAATGGAAATACCTAAATGGAAGGGGGATAACAACACCATGGATTTCATTATAGGATTTTTGAAGATTGAATTTGGATTTGATTAAATTTAAGTTATTGTTGACAATTGAAGAAAATTTGTTTACTTCTTACCTTTATTTCATCAAGTTTTCCTTAAAAAAATTCACATAAATGTACATTTGAGATATTGTTAGACTTCATGAAGTTCCTTTAGGCATAATTTCTAATATATATCCAAGATTCATGTCATGATATTGCAAAGTCTATACCAAGTATTAAGAACACAACTCCATTTAAGTTTAGCATATTATTTATAAATGTATAGGTAGTTTGAGACGACAATCTAAGCATTAGAATACTTACTACAATCATGTGTGTTAGATTGCATAGGAAATTTAGATGAAATTCTACCTTTGGTGGAACTCAAGTTCAAATTTGAGAAGAATATTAATCTAATATATATTATTATATGCATATGTACAAGAAATATATAGCCAACAATTATAAAGAAAAAGCTGAAAAAATATATAGTAACTATACCAAAAAATATGTTTATTACAATTTTCTATTTTACAAAAGAAAAAAGAATCCATTAAATTAAGCACAACATATCAACACTTCTTCCTTAAATTGGTGCATAGAAATCTTACATGCTCAACTGACTCACAATTTTGAGAACACTTGACTTGAAATTGATTTCATTAAGATATCAATTAATTGATCCTCTTGTCATATCCTCAACAACACTAATATCTTTTCATTCAATTTATTCTTGATCAAGAATTTATGTACTTCGACATGCTTGGTACCATCATATTGAATTGGTTTATGAGCTATATATCACAAGCATCCTTATCATCACAATATATTTGCATTGGTTGCTTAGAAAAATTGCCCAAATCTTATAGGAGAAGTCTTAACTATAGTGCTTCACTTAACCCAAGAGCCAACTTTCTATTTTCAACCTTTGCACTCGAACGTGCAACAACATTATATATATATATATATATATTATTTTTTTTTACTTTCTCATGTAATAAGGTTACCTCTTACAAAGGTGAAGTAACTTGAAGTAAACTTTTTTCATCTATAGATCTAACTTAATTAGTGTTAGTATGTACACTCAAATTTTGATTGTTTCCATTTTTAGAGAACATAATTCCTTTCCCTTGAGCAAATATTAAATATCTAAAAACACGCATAGTGACAATCGTATGTTTCTCTTTAAGATTGTGCATGAATTGACTTACAACACTCAAGGTGTAAGCAAGGTCTAAACTTATGTGTGCTAGATACATTAATCTTCCTACAAGTCTCTAACATTTCCCTTTACCAACTAGAACTTCTTAACTAACAAAAATATATGCTTTTAAGTATTGGCTTACATTAATTTTATTGTATGCTTTTAGTATCTTGCACCCTAGAGGAAGACCCATGTAGACTTCTTCAAACAATTCACCATGAAGAAATGCATTCTTCTCATTAATGAGAAAGGTGGCAAACATGTGGAAGGAAGACTCAAACCCGAGTCCTTAAAGGCTCAAAATGCACTTATTAATTGGGTTGGGAGCCCACTTGAGTTAGACAATGCGTGTTTTAAATATAACCTACACTTTGTAAATTCACTAAATAAAACACGCAAAAAGAAAAATGGGTTAGCTAGGATTTGAGGAGGGGACCTAGCGCCTGGGCTCAACGTCTTAACCATTGAGCCAAGTCACATTCAATGACACTACTAACACTTTTAATTTTATTCATTATATATCAAAAACCACCATTGAAAGGAGTGACTCAACTGCTTCTTCCTCGAGTGGAGAACTCCTACAAACCGCCATTGCTAGCTACACCACAACCCACCCTACTACAGCTATCCTATGCCTAACCTTGAATTAAAATATACGTTAAAATACAAGTGAATGCTGGTATAAATATGGCTACGGATTAGACATTGAAACTCAAGCCATCCGCAACTTCAAACCTTGATTTCTTTGAGAAACCAAAACAATTTTTTTCTTCCTCATTAAAGACCAACTCAAAAAACTTTTAGTTGCCTTCCTCTTTAAAAAAATCAACAAAAACGGAGAAAGGAAGCTCAAAATCGAAACTTCACCGAAGACTTTGAGAACTAGTCGAAAAACTTGAATTACCGAAAGAATCAAAATAAGGTTGGATGAACCTCTATTCTATGATATCTCCAATTTAATTCAAAATTAAAGATGTTGTTTCATTGCTATTTGGTTTTGGAGTGTTTTGGAATGATCTTGGAAGGATTAAATTCTTCCCAAACTTACTCTTGTTAATTGAATTATTGTTATGAGATTTATGGTTGTTATAGAAATTTAAAAAAATAAATTGAATCACTATGTAATTACCGTTAACACTTGAGGCCGATTTCAATTCTAGAATCACATCTTTAACAATAAATAAATAAATAAATAAATAAATAAATAATAATATATATGTATATATATATATATATATATACTAGTAAATGAAAGTGATAAGTCATTACTAATTTAAATAATGATAATGATAATATTACTAAGTAATGTATTAAGAAATTCTTTTACTTTAGTTCATCTCTTTTTTTTATGATGATTAATTACTATTAGTTGTAAAGATTGATTGTGAATTTGAATTCTTTGATTTCTTGCCTCTAACATCAATAAAGGACTTATATGAGATACGTTCTGATAAAAGGACAATGATGATTGTCTCTTAGAGATAGAACTTGTACAAAGAACCTTAGGATAGAATATAAACAGCGACTTATGAAGACAATGAGTCTTAGTAATGACGATGACTCTCCCCATATGGTAAATTATTGGCAAAGGTGGAAATAGTGACAAATACTTGATTCTGCATCATAATGGTCAGACATTTGATGTGTGATTGACTGGTTGAGGGAATGTCACCTTAGAGGTTGTGAAATTGAAATATGTACCAGGAGGCTCAGTCGTAAAGAATGTTAAAGGTAGTTGTTGATTAATATAATAAATTTACGTGTGAGAGTTAAGACTTGAGTATTGTATAGGTTGACTATAAAAGCTACATGAGAAATGTACACAAGCTCAATTGAGTCCTTAGGGGTAGATAAGGTATCAAGTTTATGAATGACTCTAATGTAGAGGGATTCACAGAACCGACTTAGCATCCCCAACAAAGCAAAACATTACCATAATCGGTTGAGAGTATCTAAGTCGATGTGCTAGATAGGGTATATACTCTCGATCGTCACCCAAAAATGCAAATATGTATATAATGATACGTTTCATATAAGTCTTCTTGGCATTAGAAAATTTGGAGGTAATGAAGGGTCCTACTACGATTAGTAATCATAGGTAGGCACGATAGGTGAGATTGAGGATAGATGCATTACTCCTATAACCCCCACTTTTTAGACACCGATGGCAGATGATTTTTGCCTCATGTTTCATCTCTTGATCATACCTTTGACAAGAAGGTGGACGCATGACCCCCTGTTTGAAGATGACACATTTACTAGTTATGTGAAATTTATCTTTTTATCCACAAACATTATACCCCACAATAAATACACACATATAGACCTACCCATTATTATGACTCAAACCCTACTACCTAGATATGCAGAAGTTTCACCAAATGTACCTATGGCCCTTATACGTACTCAATCCCCTTCCAATTCAAACTCACCTACAAGCTAAGCTTCGAATGAAACAACCAGTAAGAAGGGAAAGAAGAAACTTCGAAGGAGGAAGATCCCTCCAAATGTTTTGATTAAGCTTTATGTAAAAATCTACTAGTTATGTTTTTGAACAAACACTACTTGTATGTCTTGCTGGTCAGTAAGATCAAGAAAAGAAATGTTTTGTATAAAGTACGTTATATATGCGTTGAAGCTTAAATGTTACTTTTGATTAATCTAAATCATCGTTCTTTCTGTTGTGAATTATTTGATATATGATGCATGCTTGGTATTGAGAAGAATAATAATATTATTTTGGGAAGTGTGTAATCTTTTGTATTATGAAATTTAATGACGACAAATTTATCCTACCTTTTAAAGTTAATTAAATGAAATTGTTTTCTAAATTATGATATTTTCAAAATAAATTGAGAAAATAAAAAAGGCGTTACAAATAGAGATAATAAAACCTGAATTTTCTACTAGTTTTGTTATATAACACTCTATCATACCATGTGGTTTGTACTTAACTATATAAACCCATCTACATTCAACTATTTTCTTTCTTGATAGACAATCAAAAAGTTATCATGATATATTTTACTATAAGGACTCCACCTTCTTGCACACTATTAGGAATAAATACAATAGATAATTAATTTGTAATAATGATTTGATTCTAACAAACGATGGTTAGACATATAATGGATCATTCGATATTTAACCTTGTAGTAAAATTTAGGCTCATAAATAGGTTTAGGGATAACTCTATTATGTCATGGTGGTAGTTTCTTACTAGATTGTTCAACCACTAAATTAGGAATATCATTAGTCAATAATTTCTTTGGACAATAGTTTCTAGAGGAGCTACGCGTTCCTCAAATGGTAGTTAACTCATTACTTCCATTGTTTTTATCATTTTTACTATTATTGCCTCCCACTTCTCCAAATATTCATGTTTCCTCAAATACATTTATCTATCATTATCTAAAGTCAAAACATCCTTTTATTGCTCCTCCTAAAAAGTCTGACTCAAAGGAAAAATACATGGAGTCCTCATGGAAAACAAAAGCCAATGTAATAAACATTCATTGAGTTGGCACATGATAGTGTATGTATCCCATTTGATAACCAACATATCCAAGAAAGACACACCATAACGTTGGAGGAGCTAGTTTGTTAAGTTGATTCTTATAGAGGTGTACATATGCTACACAACCAAATATACAAGGAGTCAAGTTTGGGATAACTTAGTAAGGACCTGCAATGCTATTTGAAAATCCAATAGTGTTAAAGGGAAACCAATTAATCAAATATACTACAAAGGTGAGTTCTTCTCCCTAATAAGACAATGGCATATGGACTTTTATCAATAAGGCACGAATGAGTTCCAACAAATTACATTTTTTTTTTCAGATATTCTATTCTATTATGGTATGTCAGGACAAGTTTTATGGTGAACAATTCGTTCTTCTTCCAAGTAACACTATAATTCAAAAGTTAAATATTCACCCTCATTATCACTACGTAGAATTTGCATTTTTACCCCATGTTGAACACAAATAATTTTATGGAACCTTGAAAACAAGAAATTTACTTCCCTTTTGGATTTTATTAAAATTACCTAGGTCGTTCTAGTACAATCATCAATAAAGATAATAGATCAATGTGGTCCACCTAAGGTAGCCACCTTGGATGGACTCCCAACATTAGAGTGTATAATCATAAAGGGAATTGAAGTTTTATTCATACTTAATGGAAATGAGGCACAATGACTCTTTACAAGTTCACAAACATGACACTTAAAACATGAAACATCAAATTTTGTAAATAATCTAGGAAACAATTTTTTAAGGTATTCAAAGGAAGCATATCCCAAACAAAAATGCCATAGCCAAATCTTATATTTCCTTCCTTTTTCTTTGGATATGTCCACTGTCAATGCTTGGTGTAACTATGTTGAGCTATGTGACTCCAAGGTCAAGTAATACAACCCCTCTTATCTAATACGATAACCAATTTTCAACTTCATTTGGTTGAACTTAAACACACAATATTCAAGCCAAAAAGTCATAACACACAAGATAAAGTGATGATAACTTGAGAAACTAACAAACTATTATAATCTAAATATATGACAATTAAACAAAATTTAAATTCAATGGATCAATGAAAGAAATGGATCTATCCCTAATGACAAGTGTTAAGGAACCTTTAACAATGAAGATAATTTTTTATTTGAGGAGGGTATAAGAGATGAGATTTGTCTAAAATCAAATGTCATATAATTTGCAACCCCATAATCAATTATCCATGTACTATTAGACCCATTACCTCTTTTTTCTACTAAAGCTACAAATTTTCCAACACCTAGAATAGTCGTTTCTGTATTTCCAAAAGTAAAGGTTTGGGCTGAATGCCTCTTTCTTGGATCCTAATTATGATCCCACCATTCTAGGTACCCCATAAGTTTAAGACAATGATCCTTTGTATGACGACATTGGTCACAATGAGTACATTAAAAGATAGATTTGATTGGACCTTATCCAAAACTTGGAGTGATTGGTCCTCATCCATTGTTGTTTTTTAGATGACCCATGTTGATTTCCATTTGTTCCTGTTCATCATGGCTGAAGCTTTAATTTGTTTTTTCAAGTTCTTCATTCATTGTTGCTTGATAAACAAACTCAAGATGACAAACCATTAAGTAACATTCTTCTATGTCTATACTAAGATCCTTTCTCAAGATTTCACCATGAATTTATTTGAACTATCATCCAAACCAACAAAAGGAAAAATATGCACCTTTTGTCATTGAACTAACTTGTGATAAGCTATAACATCCTTCTTACATTCTATAACCACCTTATCATCCATTTCAATGAGATTTTCAATCAATTATCTATAATAGGTAGAAAGTGATTTACCATTTTGTTTGGCAGAGAAAGTTCTTTAATTCAAATTGAAAATTTGTACTTCATTTGCTTCATCATAAAAAGACTTTTGATAGAGTTCTCTAATGAATCCTACTTCAACATATATCAGATGTTGAAATATTTTAAAAAAATCACTTATTTTCTTTAGGTAATAAAATCATAAATTTATTAGTTTAATAACGAAAATTCCTTGAATAAATGTATGCAATTCAAAATTTTAGTAAAAATAATAATACAAAATAGGTTAATTATTGTTTTAGTCTCTAATAAATAAAATTAACATTCACATTTTTAAGAAATACTAAAATTAAATTATCACTGATTTAAGTGACATTAGACCCAAACCTCTTAAGTAAGGTCTCAAGTTCAAATCTTGTGGTTGAAGAAATGTAGTTGAAAGGAAGGATTCACTAAAGGTAATCAATGTCATGGCATTAGAGACTGACAAAACCAATAAATACTTCATACCAATATTATGGTAACCTAAGAAAATCTAAAAGACTTAAAATGTGTAACCCATACATTCTCAAGGATTAATATAAGTGTTTATTCCCTTGAAAAAACTATGTTTTTTAATTTCTTTTTAAGCACCAATTCGCATTAATTTTTAAGAGTTTGAGCACCTTCCAATAAAAAAATCATTGTTTTCTTTTCGATATAGATTTTAATGGAATAACATTGTTTGATTTCAAAACAATCCGTAAATATTTGGAATAAAGTAAAGAGTAAGTTAAAATAACTCGCAATAGCCATTTAACCTTTTTATTGTGTGATTCAAACTTTGTATACGTTGTTAGATTGAGGGTGAAAGAAGTATTACTATATTAAAAGAAAAAATAAATAACATCAAATTCTTCAACAATATATTTCAAATAAATTTATTTATTGAATATAAAATACAATGGATTTTATTTTTAAATTATTAAATTTATTTATTTATTTATTCAATTAATAATTTTTATAAATTATTAGAAGAGTTAATGGAGATGTAACATTTATTTGAAAATATTATGCATTAATGTAAAAATATTTGAGCCCATAATATTAGAGAAAAATTTGTCCTCACTTGTATTGGTCAAGTGACTTAAATTTTAGAGAAAAAAATTACTTTATTCATCCCATAATATTAATTATAATTTTTCATTTATATTCCTAATAATAATGATGATGTGCAACAAAAATTATAAATGAATTAATGATGATAAGATTAATTTTATAAAATTTTTATTTTCTCTCATCTATTTATTAGTTTTTTCTGTCTAAAAAAGGATATTTATTATAGGATGAAAGGAGTAGTAAATTTATTGATTTTGAGGATATTTTCTTTAATTAGATTATTTAAATACTTAGAGAGCATTAAATGAAAATCAATTCAATTAAGATGACTAAAAAATACACATAAGTAAACTCATGTTAATGAAACATACACATTTATTTGTTTGTATAAAATACTCCCTCCATTTCTAATTAATTGTCATTTAAGTTTAAATTGAAATAATCAAGGAAGTTATTCATTTTTCTGATTTTAAAGGATTTTGTTATATATTTCCTATTTTACCTCTTTTAAATTATTTGTTTCCACAAAATTCTTCAAATTAACAGTCATCAATTTCTTTTTCCGCATTTAAAGTTTTCAATTATCTCTCTCTTAAAATACTAAAATTTCTGGTTAATTACTTTCCACTGCAACCTCTCAATTTTCATTGGAGGACTGTTGCTATCTCTTTGGTTTACTCTATTTGATTCTTGACCTCTGGATTCTTAATAATTTGATGATTAAATGCACTATTGAAATTTTCAATTATTTATTATCTAATTTTATGAAAGATAAATAAAATGATTAAAGGAAACAAGGATATAATTGAGAAAAAAAATTAATATTATCTTGAGAAATTTGAAAATGACAAATAAAAAGGAATAAAAAACTTTAAAAATGTGACACTTAAAAAGAAACAGAAGGAGTATTATTTTGGTTTTAAAGGTATAATCACACTCATATTAGGGTGAAAAAACATTTAAAGAAATAAAAGTGAGCCCTTAGACTGTTGACCACATCTTTGTATGCGTTTCAATTTTTAATGATTTAATGTGAATAGATTGAATTTTTCATCTTACAGGTTGTAGATTTGAGTTTTCAACATTTTTTAGGGTGAAACAAATACAAGTTTTTTGTAAGTATTTTTAAGTTTGAAATATTCCTACCTTACACCAGGACACTAATTCCCTCTTAAATTTTTATGTACCAAAAGTATCAAATTAAAAAAAAATGCTTAGATTTTATTGTAAAAATTGACTTAATCTCACACTGTACCATAGTGATATTTATAAAGGAAAACGTAATAGTGAGGGGAAATTGGTTGTGATAAAACACTTTAGATTTTAATTTTTACATCCACCGTACAGTTTTTTCCCTTTTTTTTTATTATATTATCTTTCATATTTATTACTCCCTCTATATTAATTTATATGAAGTTTTAGAGAGAAAAAATTGTATAAAATTATATGTCATTTTATAAAATCTGAAACATTAAATATTTTTTCATAGAATGCTCCTAATCAAAGTAATTGATATTGGACAATAAATAAATAAAATCTAAATAATTAGAGATAAAAATGATATATCAAGAAATTATATTATATATTTTTTTAAAACTCAACATATTAATTACAATTTTTAATATATGCGCTAAAATTTTAAAGGTCATATAAATTTATACATAGGGAGTATTTTTCTTATTTCATTTTTTCTCTCCCTCTTTAATATATTTTTTTTCAATATTTGTCAGGTCTGCAGTAAATGCAGTACAGTTTCTATTGATCAACTTGATAAACACTTACAAACGTCCAAGGGAAAAAACATACATTAATTTTGTATTCTTTCCATGAATATTTTTAATCATTAAATGGAATATTTATAAATATTCATTTAAATATTGATAATTAAAAAAAATTATATCACCATTTAATTGAAAAACTGGATGATAAGGATATAAAAGACTTCATTAAAGTTATACTGTAAAATTGTAATAATTAACAAAAGCCCATGAATTTGAACTTCAATCGTGTTTTTCATAACATAGTAAAATAGTAATAAGGAAAAGGTATTTGAATAAGAAGAATATTAGTAATACATTCTTTTTAACATATTTTTATGATTTATTAAAATTTATTAAAATTTATTAAAAATTATCAATCTTGATATGTTTCATTTTTTTATTTAAATTTAATAATTCTCTCTTAAATTAGAAATAAACTCAATTAAAATTTATGATTTTTAATAAATTTCAGTTAATAATCTATTATTAAAAAGAGAATATAAAAAATAATATTCCTAACATTTCTCGTGATAACAATTTATTTGAGATTTAGATAAACATATGAATAACATAATGCATTTATGTTAGAAAGAGAAACAAGAAATTTTTATTAAATATAATTAGTAAGTAATTTAATCCGTTTGATAAAAACAATATTTTCTCTCTCTAACATGTTTATATAAATGTAATTTTTAGTAATCATTTAATGATCAAAGAGAATTGCAATCCTGTGTAACACCCAACTTGATCTGTCTATGACCAAAATCTGATCTGTATGTGCGACCACCAACTACAAAAATTTCAAGCCAATTGCAAATTTTGTCTTATCCATGTTGAGACTCGAGTATAAATACACACATAGAGTGTGAGTGAACCACACACTTGAGAGAAGGATTGATCTTTGTTAGCATATAGAGTGTAAAAGAAAAAAGCATGGAAACTGTAAGAACAATGTGGTCATTCTTCAGAACAATCATGGCTGTGCTTTTCCCAACAGTCCTAAATGTTAAGGATGAATATTTTGAGTTAAATCTTTTAGAACATGACGTGGCCGTGGCCGAGGTCGAGGTTCGTGAATGGTTTCAGCAACAAATAGATACCGACGTTAAACGGTGCTTGGCTTTAAACGGGTATATATAATATAACTTCATTTCTTACATGCATTCGTCTAAATATCTAGATTTTGCTTGATATCTCATCATAAATTTGGTGTCTTAGTGTGGAGTTTCATGGGGCAAGTGAGTTCCAAAATCTAACTGTTCTTTCTACAGAACAGTTTGGAAAGGTACGCTTTGGTTTCTTTTTTGATGGGATATCTTACATATGGATAAATTAATTATTTTTTCTATTTCATTTTTTACGACGTTAAAAAAATCTAAATTAATTGTTATCTTATAACATTAATGAAATAATAAAAAAAATTATGAAATATTTTAGTGAGAATAATTCTTTCTAAATAGTAAATGAGAAAAAATTTTGCTAATTAAAAAAATAAAAGATATATCATAAAGTTACATCATACTTTTTTAAAGAAAAAAATTCACAATATTAATAACTTATTTATTTACCCTAGGCTCTGGTGATTGATGGACATTTGCAAAACACAGAATTGGATGAATACATTTACCATGAAAGTTTGGTCCATCCTGCTTTGTTAATACATAATGAGTAAGGATATACACTTGTGTCTATCTTTTAATGGTTTTTTATCCTGTAGTTAATTGTTTAAATTTCTAACCAAGTAATTATTAACCACTAGCAGACCCAAAACTGTGTTTATTATGGGAGGAGGTGGAGGGTCTGCTGCAAGAGAGGTATTGAAGCACAAAGACATTGAGAAAGTGATCATATGTGACATTAATAGGGTAAGTTGTTCGTATAGAGACCACGGTATATCCCTTGTTAACTAATCGTGCAGATTCTATTTAAAATTTCTTTTCCATATATTGTTTATCTGGCTGGGTTCAACATGCTTAACCACAGGGCATTACCAATTTGATCCGCGAGCATATAACGGCAAATCATGAGGCATTCAATGACATGAGGCTTCAAATTGTTTACAATGATGCAAAGTGAGTAATTTAATTCTTGCATTTCTCTCACCCTTCTTGCTTTCTTTTTAATTTTTAATTTTTAATTTCTCGATTAATTAGTTGGACTATAACACTGAAGATATTGTTGGAAAATAAAAAGTTCCATGTTAGATGCGATAAAGAAAGAAAATGGTATGTACAAATCCAACTAATAAAAGAAACTAAAATTAAAACCTAAAAATATAAATAGGGCCTATGAAACTCACGTACAAAGAGCACATAAATGAGAGACCACTAGGACTCTCTTGAATACAAGCCTAAGAAACAAAAGAAAAAGAAAAACCAAATGTCATGGTTGGACTAAGAAAAACAGACCAATCCAATTAAACATAGGGGATTATTGAAAATCAAAAGTCCCACACCAAATGGAATAAAGAAAAGAAAAGAGTATATAAATATGAGTTATTGTGTTTATGTTACTTCTTATGATTTTTGGACCAACTCCAAAACATATTAAAGCCCAAAAATTCCAACAGATACATTCATTTTCTAAAATTTTCTTTTCTTAGTGGAATGAAGAGTTGCACTTGAGATCATATTTAGACAATAAAAAATCCTGCTTCAACATATTTTCAAGTCTAAAGTGAACTTTGAAATGAAAAATTTAAAAATTAATAGAAGTAATAGAAAAACTAAGGGTCTTATATTTTTTTTTTTCAGCAGAGTTTGAGTCTAGTTCACCAAACTACTATACTAAAGTAGTTAATAATAAAAGTTGTATAGATACTAATACTAAATAACTTTTTTATGTGAGGCCTTGGACTGTCTTATATACGCACGAAAGGCTCGGACAACCAATCAAGAAATTTGTTGGCAATTCATGAGATCTTTCATTTTTTATAATTACACTTCCTCTTTTTATTTACGTATGAACTAAAATAACGTAGAGGGATTTTAGTATCGCTTGCTCTTATAAACGCTATATATTTATTTATTACATACAGGTATGAACTAGAGAAGTCTGAAGAGAAGTTTGATGTGATCCTAGGGGATCTTCCTGATCCAACTAAATCAGGACCTAGCCATCTCTACACAAAATCCTTTTATGAGAATGTTGTCAAACCTAAGCTCAAGGACAATGGTCTCTTTGTTACTCAAGTAATCCTTTTCATTATTCTTTTCCTGTGCTTTTTTTCTAACTACTGGATAAAACTCATTGGACACTTTGCTAAAACTAATTAAACATAATTTTCATATATACAGACTGGTCCTGCTGGCATTTTTACACACAAGGCTCTATTCTCGCCATTATACAACACGCTAAAACAAGTTTTTACTTGTAAGCACCAATTTTTCTTCTAACCCTTGCCATTATAGAAGCATATATAATGATGCTTAATTTCCAACGTGGGAATTTGATTATTAAATAGTTTATAAGCATATTTTTTTAACTCTCATGTAGATGTGGTTGCATATACGGCGATGGTGCCATCCTATGGCGACTCGTACGGATGGATTATGGTGAGATTAAAAGCAAATATTTTAATATGAAAAAAAAAAATTAACATAACATATGCTCCTTTAAATTCCTTCTTATCACTTTTGCGTATGGTTACAAGTTTACAATACAAATTAAATTGCATTGAGAGACTAATTTCATTTTCAATGGAAGTGTCCTATATGATCTGTTGTGAGTTCATTTCATTTTCTCTACCAATAGTTATTAAATATTAGATAACTAGCGATAATTATTCGATGGTGCACTAAATTTATCAGGCTTCAAACGAACCAATCAATCTTGATGGTGAGCAACTCAACAAGAGGATTAGTGAAAGAATCAAGGGCGAGTTAAGATATCTGGATGCGCATGTCATTGCAGCGTCCACAGTTCTAAACAAGACCTTAAAAAACTCGTAAGTGATATATTCTAACACATATATGAATCATTCATCAGCTTTAATTCAAAGGATTTGAAGATATACTGAATGCCTCCGTCAAATCATTTCAGACTTAGAGATGAGACTCGGATCATAACTGAAGAAAATGTAAACGTTGGATTTGTTCGCAAACGCAGAGTTCACAGTTATGCTTAGTCTTTGAAACCTAAAGTCTAATACATAACATGATCAAGGGATACATATAAATAATGAATAGATGTTAAACCGAATGTTCTTAAATATATTAAGAAGTTTATCATCGAATGTTCACATCAATTGAGACAAGGTTCGAATATGTGTCTAACTATATTAAATACTAAAAAAAGAATTATCACCCATAGTACTTATGTATGTAATAAAAGGTTGTGGTTTATACTAAAAAATATATATTATAAAGTCTCGTGTTAAATATTATGAAAATCACCTCAAGAAATTGTGAACCAGATCATATAAAAGATAACTACACGAACAAGAAAAAACATCATTGCTTAATTGTTTTAGTTTGATTAATCAATTATTTTTTAAAAGATCAGTGTGATGGTTACACTTTTTTTTTTCTCTTTTTTCTTTGTATGATATATTTCGCACCAAATAACAGTACTCAATCGAAAAAAAAAACACTGTTCATTTTTTTTTAATCCATTAAAAAGATATATATTTGTAAATGGTAGAACGTGTACCCAGCACACAAATGTTCAAAAAGGTCTGTCTCGTAGTCTATTCTTCATTTCTCCTATATTTATTTCTCTCCCTAGCTAAGGACGACAATCAGGGTGAAAGTTAACGTTTAACTATTAATGAAGTTATTTTTTCTTCATTTTTAATATATGGTGTTTTTAGTTTTTGTATGTCTAGAAAAACCCTTCCTTTTATTTGGGGTTAGGAGGATTTCTATATGTAACTTGAAGATCTTTGATTTCAAAATTTTAAATAAATTTGTATATATTTGTGTTTGGTGATCTCTAATCTTTATGTTTCTTGAGAATTGATGACTCTTAAGGAGATCTTAACTCTATTTTGTGAATGAAAAATTATTTCATAAATGTGTTCTAAGACACAAACTTCACAATCTCGTAGGCAAGCAATACTATGTAAAATTGAATGAATTAGAGTAGTTATTGTTATGGAACTCAAATCTTAATGTTTATGCCTATTTAATTTCACATAAGGAATTAGAGTTGTTAATTAAGAATAAAAGTTTAGTTGCTAATAAACTAGTATTTAAATAAATTAGAAAAATATGACAGACAGCATAAGAAATAAAATTTATTAAAAATCCAAACTAGAAATTCTATGTGAAATTGAATGAATCCTAGTCTAATCATTTTTTTCAATTGCATTAAACCAATATTTCTTTGTGTTTTTGTCTCCCTCCATTTCAAAATAATCAACTCAAAAAATAAATCTTTCTTGTTTTCTTTAAATTTCAATTCTTATTTTTCTTTAAACAATCAATCATAGTTATTTTTTCTTAGATCCTATTGGAATTGTATTTGGAAAATTGTGAATCACGCTTTTATCCATTGATATAATATTCGGCACCACTGTTGGGATCAATTTATTGATTCAAATAGATTAAAGCTAATTCTTAATTTGGACTCATCAAGTTTTTTATTTTTCATTCCTTTTCTTTTAGGATTTCTTACAACATTTATTTTAATTATTGGGTTAACTATCCTTTTGGTTTTTCTAAACGTGGATACGTTTACATTTAGTCTCTCCTTAAAAAAAGCTAACTTTTGGTCATCAATTTCTAAAAAATTTCACAATAAACTCTGTTAGGTGAGTCAATAGTGAAGCAATTTGTGACGGCTTAAGACCATCACAAATATGGATTATGGATTCAAAATTGATGACAATTTTTATCGCCAAAAGATGTCCCTCATCCTGCATGCTAAGAGGTCCTACCAATCAACTTCTGAAAACTAATAATAAGATCCTACCAAGTGACCTCAATTATTATCATGACAGGAGTCCTACCAACCAACTTCAATAAATCTCATTATAGAGATTCTATCAAGCAACCTCTATAAAAATGCATGAGGTTCTATCAAACAACCTCAACAACTATCATGACAAAAGTTCTATCAAACAACCCTAGAAATGTCATGATAAAGGTCTCACCAAGCAACCTCAACAATTATCATGACAAAAGTTCTATCAAACAACCCTATAAATGTCATGATAAAGGTCTCACCAAGCAACCTCAACAATTATCATGACAGATACCATATCAGGCAACCTCTATAAACAAGCATGAATTGTAAAAATTATATTAATTTTACTTGAGATATTTTAAAATCTTGTGTTATCTCAAATATAATCACTCCTATTTCCATTTTATACATTGTAATTAAATAGATTAAAAAATAATTTAATTGAAAGAATAATCTTAATTTGTTTCTCTAATTTGCTTAAACTTTAAAATTTCAAAACCTCACCAAACAGATCTATTTTATCAAACAGGAATAGATTTTGAAAAATTACTCAACTGAGAGTTAAGTCATATATGTTAAATACAACTTTGTGTTAGAAGTTGTGTGTAAATTTACAACTTTTGAGTTTTTTTTTTTTTTTAATTTTTCTTATAGAAGTCGTAAAAAGTCGGCAAAACTTCCTTTTTTGACAAAGCCATAATTAATATTATGAGTTCATTTATTTTATTTTTTTAAGTATGAATTATAAAAAAAAACTCAAGGGTTATGCCTAGCTTCACAACTTCTACAGGAAAATTAAAAAAAAAAAAAAAAAGAGTTCAAAATCTGTGAATGCACATAAAACTTCTAACATAAAGTTGGATTTCTTACTCATTGACTGGGTATTTTTTAACATTTATCTCCATTTGATAATTTGGAAAAATAAATTTCCCAAATTTAGTAAAAAAAAAGCCTCAACAATTTTCACAGTTGCAAATAAGATTTACTACATATATAAACCAATCAAACCACTTATCTTTAAATCAGTGACTTATTATAAAGTAAAACAATATGTCTTTAGTAGAATTTATTGGATAATTTGAAAGGAGACGCACAATCAGGAATTTCCCTTACACTTTTCGGTATTAACATTGGGAAATGTTTCTTCTTCTCCTCCTCATCAGACATCTAAACTAATTTGTTCTGTTTAACAGTAAAGTAATCATTAACTTACATGTCTGTAAATAATTTAAATTTTAAAATAAAAACATTAGAAGAAAAAGAAAATAGACACAATTCAATCATTTTTGCACTATGGTTGAAGTGATCAAAAGATCAAAATTTTCCTTCAATCCTTTGTTTAGAAGGCTAGAATCAAAGTCAAATCTTAATTGTTCAGTGTGGAATGAACACAGATTTAATTATTGAAACAAGAAAAATCTTAAGTTCTTGCATAGCCAAAGAACTGTACAAAATTCTTTCCATGTACATTGATTCTTAGTTTTATGGAAAGCACTTGACAATTAAAAAAAAAAACAAACAAACAAACACGCAAGCTGTTGAATAAGAAAACAAGGAAACTAGTTGTGCATGTAAAGGTTAAAGAGAAATTAACTCTGACACACTACAAGATGTTGATTATATCGTATATCTGTCGTCCTTTTATTTTTTGTCGCATGATCTAGACAAATTAAGTTTGTGTCATCCTTATTGTACAATCTCAAAAAAACTGCATAATCAAGTAGTATCTTTAGTGGGTTATATTGCCTAAACCATATTTTTTTTCATTCATAACATTCTTGCTCATACTTTTTACTTATGATCCGAGCACAAAATACAATTTTGAGACCATAAATTTAAATTAAAATTCGTCCTCACCAGTACTAGTGAAATAACTTAAATTTTAGAAAAAAAAAATACAAAGACGCACAAAATAATAGTAAGTTTATTGTTTTAAGGTATTATTATTAATGAAATTATTTAAATACTTAGTGGACATTAAACAAAAATTAATTGAATTAAAATGTCTTAAAAGAGCACATCAATCAATTCACTTATAAAGAAACATATACGTTTATTTTTTTTTATAAAATATTACTCTTTTTTATGTCATTTTATATGACATTTAAGGTTTTAACACATTAAGAAATGTAATTAATATTGTGAATTTCAAAAAAATTTAAAAGATAACACAAACTTTAACGTTCATAATGGAGAAGGAGGTGGACATTATGTGGCTGAAGTCAGGATCTGTGAATGATTTTAGCAACAAATAGATTTCAAAGTCAAATGGTGTTTGGCTTTAAATAGGTACATATAACAATTTCAATTCTTGCTTGCATTTGTCTAAGTTGTCCATCTCATGTGATATCTCATATGAATTTGGTGTCTCAATGTGGGATTTCAAGGGGAAAGTGAGTTCCAAATTTAAATTCTTTCTACAAAACAGAAAAAATGTGTTTTGGATTTAAATAGATAAATTAATTACTTATTTATTTACCTTTTTTATTATGTGTAGGCTATCATGATTGATGAACATTTGCAAAACACATAATTAGTGGATGAATACATTTATCATCAAAGCTTGGTTCATCCTGCAATTGATAAATTTATGAATTTTACTTTTTATCTTTAATAATTTTTTTCAAATTTTTTGGTCTCTAATAAATTTTTTATTTTGTTTTTGTCCTTAAAGCACTTAAAAAAACACTATGAATAGTCAAATAAAGGGATTTAGTTAGTGTTTCATGATAAAAACAAAATAAAAAAATTATTAGGTATCAAAAATAAAATTTGTAAGCTTATCAAAGGCAAAAATATATTTAAACTTTTATCTTATCGATAAATGTTTACATTTATTACAAAGTAATGATTCTCCACAAGCAAACCCAAACCTGTATTTATTATGTGAGGAGGTGGAGGATCTATTGGTAGAGATGTTAGAATAAAAGAAATAGTAGCAGAGAAAGAAATGTTGCCACTAAGAAGAAAACAAGATTAATATTTATTTAGACTAAAAATAATAACTTAATAACAATCAATAAAGCAAACAAAGTGTAAAATTAAATTCAGAAAAATGAGTTTAGAATAGCTTGGATTGAACTGCATTATACATTGTTCTTAAAGAAAACACATTTCACTGCACTAGTACTTAAAATTGATAAAATCGTTGGATCGATCATGATCATGTGTCACAATAATCCTAAACCAAATAACATTAAAATTTCAAAAGCTCATAACAAATTTATTTTACTCTACAAATTTTATGATAAGCTTCTAGACTTATTTTAAGTCTATCCAAATTGTGACGCTCTTATGTAATACGATAATTAATTAATTTAATTGTTAATAATAACTAGCATTGGTAAAATGAACATTTTCAAAATAATTAATTTTATTTTTGTTGGAAAAATGTGAGAATGAAAATTTTCTTTTTAATTATCGTATTAAAGAAAAGTGACACATATAAGAAAACCCTTTTACACACTCGCAAAACATCAATCATTAAATTCACAAATACTTCGTAAAACTCAACATTATATGTTATCAACAACTACATCTCATTGATGCATATTATATATATATATATATATAAATAGTGATCACAAATGTCATAGGGTTACCCACCAATATCAAAGTATCATAATGACGCATGTAGACCATGGTCAACTAAAAAGAGAAAAGTACTTCAAAAAGAGAATTTACATGTCTAATATACAAAATAAATAAGTTAGTCTTCCTATAAGTAAGTAACCCTAGTCAAAGTAGTCAAAAGTAAATCTTATCCACCATGTTGTACAATAACTCATCCCAATGTCTACTTTGCCTCCTCAAAGGGATCCTCCTCCACCTCTTCCTCCTCATCATCATCCTCGTTGACTCCCAACTGCCTTAGAAGTATTAAAAAGAGTTTATAGAGAACTCCAATTTATAGGGAAATTCAGTAGAATAAAATCAAACATGGTGCGTGGGTCAAACAAACGAAAGGTTGAATCTGGAATGACACTATCAGGTATCGGAGAGTTGTACATGTGTATTACTGGCTCCAAATTAACATCGAGAAGGGCCGATCTTGATGAAACAGAAGATGGAGAGGTCGACTTGCAAACATATCATGATGTGAGTATTTAGGTTAATATCACAAGTAAGTCTACGTGCATAGGTCTCCTGTGGTGTGATTCTCTAGGTGGTAAGTGTAACGTCCCCTTTTTTTACTTTCTTTTAATCTTTAAGAAATTATATCCAAGTAACTTTAACGCAAGTAAACTTTAAAATCTAAACTCGTTAGGGGAATTACAATTTGACGGAAACATAACATTTCACATAACTTCATTCAGAATATTCTTAACTTAATTATACAAGACAAATAAAATCATAAATAAAATTATTATTACATTATTATATTGTACTTAGTAAGCAAAACAAGATAACATTTATGATAGCCTTCCATATCTAATTTGTCTAATCAAATCTTTTAAAAGGATCTTCTTCGTTTGAAGAGTCTTCCTTTCTGCCTGTATTGTTGACTTGGACTAATCCCATAGAGGACTGTGGAGGTTGAGGAGTCTGGGGTCATTGACGTGTTGCAGGAACATTAATGAATCTAGAAGGCGGAGTCTAAGATAAAATCATTGATAAATCTACACGATGAAATTTCCATGGGACTACGATATTGGTAGGCCTAAAAGCAAACCAGACGTATCTTATGAACGTATCATCTCCCTGAACTCGGTTATATGTCCATCTTCCCTCTAAAGGTATTATGGTCAGGTGGAATAGAGGTTGAAATTCGTCTGCCATCTTTGTTTGAAAAATGTGGAGGTTAGAAGTGAGTCATCTATTCTTAAGTAAACACAAACATACATATAAAGGGTTTCTAACTAACGTAGACTCCATCTTACCATACATACCTAATTAGGAATTCTACTCAATTTAAGGCCCTTCATTGCCTCCAAAACTACTAAATCCGGGAGGACTTACACGAACATATTATTAATAATCCAATTTTCAATCTTAGGTTAATGATCGGAAGTGCATATCTTGTTTGGTACTTAGTCTAGTATACTCTCAATCGAATATTGGTAATGATCCGCTTTGTCAGGGACGCCTAGTCGATTCTGTGACACTCTCTTCACTCTGAGCGGTTCACAACTTGACACCTTATCTACCCTCAAGGTCTCACTAAAGATTGCATACATTCCTCACATACCTTCTATTGTTAACCTTTGCATTCCCTAATCTTATTTCTTACTCATTAGGATTTTTAAATCAATTTGCCTCCCTTATTTCATCTGTCAACCCTTACTGCTCATTTTTTCTTGGTACTAATGACATATTTAGATATCTATATATAGAATCCATCTTTATATCATAATCATTCCATCATTGTCTGAGCATTGCTCAATTCATCTTCTATCCTAGGATTACTTCAAACATTTACTGTCTCATATGGACAGTCATCATGAATAAATATCCTTTATTAGTAGTAGAGGTAGTAAATCATATCGACTTAATACAATTAAAACCATAATCAATTATCACAACAAGTAATAATGTAATGCCCTTTTTTATTACTTTTATTTAATAGAAATATTTCCAAAGTTATTGTGCAAATAAAATTTACATCTAAATTAATTCAGGAAATTACAATTTGATAATAACTTATCTCATTATATTACTTCTATTCCAAGTTCTCATTATATAATATACACAAGGTAGAAAAGTTATACATTCTTTAAACGTTGTGACACAAAACTCTAGAAACAAAAGCTCTTCAACTAAACTCTTCAGCAACTTGATTTGGTCTAATCTAAAGCTTCAAAGGTATCTTCTTCATCAGATGACCCTTCCCTTTGGTTCCTAATACTAGCCTATATTGATCCCATTGATGATTGAGGAGGTTAGGGAGTTTGAGGTCGTCCTCGGCTAGCAGGCACATTAAGAAACCTGGGTAGCGGGGTTTAAGAGAGAACTATTGGCAAATTTATATGGTGGAATTACTAGGGTACTACAATGTTTGTGTGTCGAAAGGCGAATCAGACATATCCTATGAATGTATCATCGCCCTGGATTCTGTCATAAGTCCATCTCCCTTATAAGGGCAAAATCATCATATGAAAGAGTGGTTAAAATTTGTTAGCCATGCTTAATTTGAAAGAGAGAAGGATGTAGGAGTGAGCTATCAATTCTAGTACTCACAACATCATAAGGGTAGTTTATCTAACACAGTCTCTCCTCTCATCCTTCGTAGCCTCCTTTACTACTAACTCCGAGAAGGCTTACACGAGCGTATCATTGAATATTCAATTTGCAACTTTTGGTTGACGATCGAGGGTACATACTCTACCTGGTACTTGGTCCAGAGTACTTTCAACCGAATCTTGGTAATGCTCTGCTTTGTCAAGGACACCAAGCCGGTTCTGTGACACCCCCTGTTATCCGAGCGATTCACAACTTGGCACCTTATCTACCCCCAAGATCTCACCAAAGCCTGCATACATTCCTCAGGTACCATCTGTGGTCAACCATTACATCCTCCGTCTTAAATTCACACTCAATAGGATTTTCAATCCAATTTACTTTCCTTATCTCATCTGCCATCCATTATTATTTTCTTTTTATAGTGGTATTAATGTCATATCAAGAATCTCAATGGAAAACATCCATTTGTTTATTGTAATTGCTCTTAATTGTGTTATCATTGTCTGAGTATAACTCAATTCATCAACTATCTTAGGGTTTATCGGGAAATTCTGTCACTGATGGACAATGAATAAGAATATCTATCTTTCACAAATACTAGAAACATTCAAATCACATGTATATTATCAACGTAATACATTCTAATGCATTTCTATTAGTCAATAAGAATTAATTACACACCTTGCAGTCAAATAACAAGACAGAGGTAAAATGATCATTTTTTAGAAATATGTACTTTAGGTATTCTTATCCTCATTTTCAACTAATAGTAACCCATATAGTTATTCAAGTGTTATAAGTTTGTTTTTCCTAGTTTTGACAGTGAAAATTAAAATTTTCTAATGCAAGGGTATTTTTGTCATTTTCATACAATATGGTTTTTCTAGGATTTTCTTTTCACAATTCCACCTATTCCTTTAGATTTAGATTTCTAGTATTTTCAAAATAATTCACTGAGTTCCTAAAGTCAATTCAAAATAAAAATTAAAGTTTTGCAAAGTAAGGGCATTTTGGTTATTTTTAGAAATATTTGTCCTCTTAAATATTTCTCTTTATTTTTAACCCAAATTCTCTTTGAAAGGTTTATAATATTATGAAGGATAATTTAGAGCATGTTTCCTAGGATTAGATTGACTTAGAAATGATCAAATGTTCATTTTTGAACCTTGGGTATTTTGGTCATTTTCTAAAAATTTACATTTTCTAATCATTTTCTTCAGAATCTTACCTCTAAAATTTTAAATGAGTTATTAATTATTGTAACAAGGTGTATAGGCTATTTTCTAGAAATTAAAATGGCCAAAAAGTTCAAAATATTCTACTTTTTATATCCTAGGGGCAAAATGGTTATTTTGAAAATATAATTTTATTTTTAAGGATTTTTAAATCTCAAAAGAGATTTTAAAATTCTATGCATGTTCATAAATATATCCTAAAAATTTTCCCTCAAATTTTTTATTAAAACAGACTTAAAATCTCACTTTTTTCTTTTAGGGGTATTTTTGGAATTTTCAAAATAATTAAATTTTTAATCAAAGTTTTTTGAGAAAATTTTATTTTATTCACTGGTACCAGGGTAGGGCTATCACTAGGTTTATTTTGAGGTTAAAATGAGCAAAAATGACTTTAAAATTAAGTAAAACAGTACATGGGTATTTTGGTCATTTTTCCAAAGGAGGGGCAAAATGGTAATTTACCAGTCATCTTCAACCTCTGGCTCTAGTTCGACCTAGAGAATTTCAAATTTAGGAACTTCAATTCCTTGCGTATTCTTATCAATTAAACCATCCATAATCCTTCGTTAATCTCTAATCTATCTTTTTCAACTCTTAATTGATGAATTCGTGCTGAAATAAAGTCAAACAAAGTCAAATTTTATAGAGCTTAAAATGAATATATTCTAGTTCAATTTCTAATATATATAACAAATTAGACTACAAAACTATGCAGAAACCAAATTGAAATGATATAGAATAGTTCTGTAAATTGAATTAGAGAAATAATAGCTCATCCTACCTCAAATTGAAGCTCCTGCAACTTGTTAATGACGAAACTCTGTAACCTCTTTGAAATAGTGATTCCTTGTGTATTTCTTCAAATTTCTTCAACAAAAAGGTTCACGAGGGGATTTCGAATCTATTGAGACAAATTTGAGGCAAATTGGTGAGGAAACGAAGGAGAATTAGAAAGTTGGAGTTTCTGTAATTTTTTTCAAATTTGAACCTTGTTTCGTCTTATATAGACCTCTGGGTGCCTCTTTTCTTCACGACGAAGTATCCCTTGGCTTGGGCGGCAGTAGGGGTAGCTTTGCAGAGCATGAGGTGGCTCAGAATTGCAGAGTTAGCTTTTTTGGAAAATCTGCTCGAGATTAAGGGTGACGAAGGTGCTTCCATGGCAATTTATCATTTTTACGAAAGGTTAACTAGTTTTTAATTCGTAAAAATAACAGCGATGGGTCTAGCGATCAAATGTCAATCCCTACTTACCAAATACTCTCTTCGACCCTTATGTTACTCCCCTCAAATTCGTCTCATGCCTTTTCTTCCTTCGCATTTTAATTTTTCTAATTTACTCAATGTTATTATTACTTATACCTTTTATTTCACTAAATTGCAATGCCACATGGGTAGCATAGTTGGCTAAAGGTGTTTGCTTCCCCTCTTTCTCCTCAAGGTTGCAGGTTCAACTCCCTACAGCACCCCTTATTTTTCTCCTTCTTCCTTTTCTCTCTTTTTTTTATTCTTTTTCTTTTATATTTTCTTATTTTCTATTTTTTATTTTTTATTTTATTTATTTATAAATT